>DWGJ01002399.1:0-15915 GCA_018246895.1 Aspitha aspitha aspitha | reverse complement strand
TCATCACATGATCCAATGCATAGTTTACGATTCTATAAAGGACATACAGACAAACATTCATTTTTATATATTAAGAAAAATCATTCGTATAAGGGTCATGACCATCGCAATCTTAATCCTCCATCACCACTTGGAATATGAAATTTAAAATGATTAATGCTTAGCCTTTGGGCTTTCTTTATCAACCCTGTTAGCGTTTTATTTGACAGGGGTCTTCTCTTGGAAGAATGCGAAAATAAATAAAAAAATAAAACATTTTGCATATACGAGTATATTATGTATCTTTTTGATCGCGATACACTCCTTCACCGTTAAATCGAATGATACTTAATCTTTCAAACGCAGAAGATATGTTTGTAAAGTCAGCGCTGTGCGAAAGGATTTGAATCAAAGGTCTCCAGATTTTAAAACATAAGTACTAATACAAGTATAAAAAATATACATAACAAAGTTATAAAAGTTAGCCGAGTCATGAAAATATTGCACGAGTAGCGTCCCATTCCAAGATTGACCAGGGCAATCTCACAAGCTGTAAATGCTACTAGGCCAACAGAGAATGCCTAATTCGAAAAAAACAACATAGTTCCGCAGTCTTCAGTAGAGAACGAAAGTATAGACGCCTCATTGGAAATAGAGAATTTGGTGTGGCATGTATTTGTGTGTTAAACTAAAGTTCAATTGACATGATTTAATACATATAAAAATATCGTATTGTCATTTGGCCTTAACCAATTAGACTGTGGAACTTGCTCCTAGGCCACTAGAAAATGATTATAGTGGCCATTTATTATAATTATTTGCGTGTCAATAAATAGAGAATCCAGTTCTGTACTCTCGTTTCAAGTGATTACAAAACCATCATCAGCTTTAGTTGAGATTTAAACACATTTCCTATTGTAAAACGACTGGGCGTTTTACAGTACAGCTTATTGGATTATTTTGCTGCGACGTATCGATACCTAAATTTAGCACAGTCCATTTGCACCGGTACATTCCGTTTTTGCACTGTAGGTCTCTCAGTGCTCTTGTGCGAGCGCTAACTGACGCGACGCCGCTAACACAAAACAAACAAAGCGACCGCTACTGCAACTGTTATTGTGTCCAGAGAGCGATGGACAGGCTGCTAGTAGTCAGACCTTGTCGTTGTTAGTCGTAATATTCTATTACATTATTATTTGACCAACAATAAGTTACGCTCGGTCCGTACGCAGATGTCGAATCAACGCTACTTATTTTCAAAACAACGTAAGCAACGTCACTGAAACATCTTAATTTGTAACACGTAAGCCGAGTAACTGACAGCCAGGTCTTTAGAGTTGGTTCTTAAGAATTGCTACGCGTTTGTAACTGTGGCGTTTACTCTTTACGAGTAAAGATGGACTGTGTAGATGTTTGTCTATAATAAACATTTAACTGAGCACCGAATGCCGAATATTTGACAAAATTTAAGGTTCTGTTCACGCACGCCCTGGTTTCGGATACTAACTCCTCTGTTAGCCACTACCTGAACTACATATTTGTTATGCAAAGTCTCGTTCACTACCCGCATCGACGACATCATAATAAACTTTGAAGAGAGCGTAATTCAAAAACAATATTTTAAAATCACAAACTAGCCACAATATAAAAAATAGTCAACGAACACCTTTATTTGTTTCCGGTCCCATATATTTTTGTTCGCCTTCATTAATCCCTATAACAGGAATTTGCGATGTCGCAAGTGGGACTGAGCTCAGTTGGGAATTAAAATAAGTTGGTCGATTGTCGTGCCAACTGATGTACCTGACAGCCAATTTATTTATAGTAACTATAAGTAATGGCCAGTCTTATTATGGACACGGTTAGTGTTTTTATGGACAAAATAAGGAAAAGTGACTTTAACGTACTTGCTTTTCAACGTTGGGGGACGTTTTAAATCGTTTTTACACGTTTTGACCCTTTGTTGTTTCATACATAAAATAGATTTTTGTTTCCCACACCGGGGTCATATAGGGCACAAATTCACGCATCCTAACAGACTACAGACTTTACAGTTATGCGTATTTTTAAGTACAAATATCACATGTTACGAGCGTCTCGTAAAATATGTTTACTTAGATGAAACCCATGCATCCCTAAGATCAAAGGAACTCCTGTTCTCTGCAATGTTCCTTAAGGCGTGTTACGGCTTGAAACCGGACATTCCCTGCAATTTTGGTGACTAAAACAAATATAGGTACACAATCAAAACAAAATTAGGGGGCTAGGCCGTAAAGACTGCGAACTCGCAATTAACCAGTCTGGAAGAAAAGGGCTAAGCTTATCATTCTGAGAGAAAATTCGTTTTCAGTGGCGAAAGTTGAAAAGAGTTGATGATAATGATTTATTAAACGATTTTGGAGGCTTCAGAAAGTTCCGGAGATTCGGGCGTGTCAAGAAGTATCCCCAAATCAATGGTTAAACGAAATTGTTTATCGATGTGTAGGTATGTGTGTGTCGCAATGAAAACTTTGATAGAAATATGTATAGAAGGTTGTTTAATGAGAAGTGATTTACAGTACATTTCCCAAATGCCATTCGGGCAAGCGAGCCTCATTAGTTGTTTACACTTAAGAATGCTTGCAGGATTTCCTGCGACACAACTGCTGGCCGGTCTATAGTAGTAAAATTAAAATTCTTGTTTGTTCTTCTCTTGTATCAAATTAATAAAAAAAAGCTATTTCGATTGCAACAATGTCCACAATCCTGTTCCGATTAATAGACTTTTGTATTATTTCTCTTCAATTAAGAACGACGTTGAAAAGATCTTTGTAGATAAACGAGTACAATACCTTCTCTTACGTTTATCTGGAACTTTAATTAATTATTATGGGTACGATAAGTTGATAAATAAAAAAGAATTAAGCTTAGCACCTGCGCCTGCATACATTATGCGCTGTACTATATCGATACAATGGTTGGTTCCCAAAATAAATTATGCCAGATTATAAAAGAAATCGAAACAATGCTGTTATTTAGTATATATAATATAATATAATAATACATTAAATTCATTACAAAGGTTTCTTTCAAGGACTGTACATTAAATATATGCTGGTACTCAATCATTAGCTTTTCATGTTGTATGACGTAATCTTAAAGTAAAGGGCTTCATTGATATTACTCATTAAATTTAATTGAGTTTTAGTAATACTAAGACACTTTTGTCTCAAGTACCAGGATTTGTTTAATTTATTTGAAGCGCGAATTGGTTTGAGAAAACATATATCTGACTATTATTACCCTGAGCTATCAATACCACTGAAATATTAGCTCAATGAAGAAGCTCAACTATCAAATCTTAATGCACGAAGGTTAATCGCACTTTAAAGCAAATCTACCTTCTGGAAGTAGGTAGAAGATAACATCTAGTAACATATAAATGCATTCGATTTCAAATTTGTTAAATGAAAAACAATGAGATTTCTCGTATTAACCATCGTTAGAAAGCGGACCTTGTCTCAAGTGCATAAGCATATGAAAGTGTTCTATGCATATTCTAAGTCTCAGCACTTAGCTGCATACTAATTTCGAACATTACCACATACGGCAAATGCAGAGCGATTGAATCTCAAGCTACGTGGAACATACATACATAAATATAACAATGGTGTTTGCAGTCATCATAAATGTATATGTATGTACATCGCTTAATTAAAAGAAAAAATCTTTAGTTCTTAGAAGCTTACTTTTAGGTTTTCTCTGTTGAAGCATTGTCAATTATGCAGCAGATCTTTTGATCCATATTTAGAAAATAGCGAAACGGAAATTATTTACATCTACTAATTCAACTGTTTTACAATAGCTAATAGGGTTTTTTTTAATCAAAGTGCTAGTTTAAATTTTAAAATGACAAAAACAGCGATTATTTGAACGTATTGTATTGCATTTCAATGGGAAAAATATAGATATTGCGACTTTATCACCAGATTTTAAAATAAAATTTATATTATACATGTTTTTCTATTATACTTATACTTTTACTTAAAATAGGTGAGTGTTATTGAAAATGGCCGTTCCATCGAAAGTGGGTCAGTAAGGGTTATCGTAGGATTACTTGTTAATGAGAGTCACATTCCTTCATACCTTAGACCGCTCCCGAAGATAAAAGCTAACTGCTAGTACTTACACAATAAAATTAATTTCTTGAAAGTGCAAGCGCGACCAGTTTGCGTCACGTGGTAGGTTTGCATAAAAAAGAGAGATTCGCAACCTTTTCCCTTCACTCAGAGCTTATGATTTTACATTTAATTTTAGCAAAATGTCCGCTTACTCACTTTACTTGCTAAGATGCTTCAAAACTTTTTAACCTGGGATGTCTCACTTGAGTGTAATGTGGTTTCAAAAATTGTTGAAAACCCCTGGACGACTTACGACAAGACAAAACGATTTGACTGCGCGTTTAATAGATCCTAGTCCAATTGAATAGCTCATTTAAATAATAGGCGATTCAATATCACAGGATCCGGAGTCCATAAAGCGGTATTTATGTAACAGCCCTCAGGCAACCGTCTATGGGGATTAATAGCTTTTATCAATAACCTATGCCTGTGTATTAAAAATCATTCATGAATGTGAATGACTAGCATTATTGACAGTTCAATACAGTGGATTATTATATAAAGCACACTTGATAAATGCAATAATAGTGTTTGTGTTATAAAGTAGCATTACAAGTACATTAAGAGTCATTAGAAAACGTTGACCTGTCAGCATTATAAACACTGGCACGAGGATAATTGCAAATTATTATTAACCTGAATTGACCTTTAATCTCCGTTATACGTGTAGCTATGGTTAATTCCAGCATAAATCTCTGCCTCTGTCTGGATGATGAATTAATTAAGTACTTCAACGTACAAACGGAACATTTCTGGAAGTATTCGAATATCCATTAAAATAATTGCCCTTTACTTCTTATATACCTAAGCTGCACCTTTCATGACATAGCTCGTAAAAAGATGTAACATATCTACACACATTTGATTAAAGATAATTTCTCTATCACCCTATAGTCCCTTGAGCTGTATTATAATATAATCTCAAATTGTGTTTTAATTTTATAAAACTCTAAATCCATTGTATTTTTATGACAAAATATTTGAATTACGAAAATTAAAATAATTAAAAAATAACTTCAATTTGCGTATAAATAACCACACGTAATATTATGACCTAATAATTTCTAAATGTTATTTCAGGTCAATTTCAGCAATGGCGCAGTTTTTGATTTTGATGGAAGACGGAATGTTTTGTACTGTGATATAACTTACGTACCTACCCTATTTTGGCTGCACAACGTGCATTCGTAGTAGTTACACTTCAGGGTACATATTGCGTTTAATTTTTAATGTGCACGTAGCTTCTAAACGAAATAATGCCATATTATTTAGAGACCTTCGCGTAATAGAAAGATATGAAGTCTTCGCACGCACATGTGGTTTTTCTCGTGTGAGATTAATGATAAGTAGGCTGCTTTTATGCACATTACGTAGCAATAGCTATTTTTAATTTTATTTGCTATCAGTCATCCGGCTGAGGCTTCATCCGCATTAATATTCTTATTCCCACAACTTCTATTTATCATACCGTAAACTCCTATTTCTTATATCTACTTATTAAAAAGGCTGATTGCGTTGTAAATTAATACTGATGAAGTCCACGTGAATGAACTGATTTTTTTTCTATAATAAAAATAAATATTTAATAGAAATAAGCGTTGCGTAAAGGCGAGTGATTTGATTATAAGTTGTTCATATCTAAACACATTACACAGATATGGACCCAAGAGTACCTACAGGTATATTTATGACAAGTTTAACATGTCTGTAATAACTGCTATCTCAGAGATATAGTGCTGTGTATAATGAGACCTATTATACATACTATAAAAAAGATCATAAGGACATAGAATGTAAAACTTCGTCCGTGTAATTTTAGGCGGTCGTTAAAGACGGGAAACGTAAGCACATAAGTAGATATGTATGTGTGTAATGATTTCCTTCTTTTGCGGTTATTTCAGGGACACTGGCATTTTAATGCAATACCATAACATTATCTATATTATATTATACGACCTTTTGAATTGATGTTATTTAAGTATTAAAATATGACTAAATATAATATACCATTAAAAGTGCATTCTCAAGTAACGCTAGTAAGTTTTCGTACATTGCGCTATAGAACCACTATTGCACAAACCGGGGAGTCTTAGAATTATGGATCTTTTATATTCTCAGTATTATCAACCGGGTATAAACGTTTCTAAAATCTATTTCCGGTTATAGTCGAAGCCTAGATACTGCAATATCTGCGAATTGGTGGAGGTTATTCTTATATACATAGGTATAATTAGTATACCCATTACTTTACTAACATCAAATTAAATATCGTCAAATTATTCACCGCCCATTAATAAGTGCGTATTATTTTTTTACGTTCAACTTTATTGTAAATCCGATCGATTACAAGCGAGGTTCATTAAACGTCTCTAATCATGATTCTATCTCGATACCGCCAATCAAAGTCATTGATCCCGCATTAATTTTTATTAGTAGATACATTATTCCATTTTTTAGGGTACTGGGCATGTCAACACGTCAAATTAGCGGCGAACAATCGCAAAAAGTGTGATAAACATAACGATATCAATTTGTAATGTATTATTAATATCAAATTGATACACAGTAACCACGGCGCGTTGATTTGGGCCCGTTAATGGGAAACATTATTACATTATCGGATTAGTATGATTTGACATAATGATATTAAATATGCAGAATAACATGGTATAACATACAATAGACATACAATAACATGATTCGTTTATGTAAGCAGATGTCAATTTTAGACAAAACAATGTCTGATTGTTTTGTTTTTTTTCAATACGTGAGTACTTATGTATATATTAGTATCTGTAACACTTGTAGCAGTAATTAAATTGTATTACAATACATACGAGTAATTGTCCAATTTATCAGGAATTTTGTCAGTCTCGAAAAAAGATTAACTCCCTTTAGTTCAAATAAGAACAGTATGGGGGTAAGCGGGCCGTCTGATTTTAACTTATTAGTAAGCTAAGAATAACCAACCAAAGTGTAGTAAAATATTTAAGTACTTACCGTACATACTGCATGTATGTATTCTACCGACTAGAGCTTGCTTGTTTTCAAAGACATTCTTATGCCATGCAATATGTAAGGACAGTGGTGCCTCCATAAGAGACCTTTAGAGAGAAGATAATCGGTTTCATCACCTCAAATCGATTTAATTTAGTGCCAAAACAGTGCTGTAATTATTACCCGACTGTAAGGAGAGGTAATTACATACGATGTTTGGGCAAAACGTTGAGTCTCGTCTTTCTTTAATGTCGTGAAATGCGATAGGTATCATTTATATGAAAGTTTTTACGTGCCAATGCAGAAAGTAGAGGCTACTTTTGATCAAGTACGGAGACTTAACGGCTTTGTATGGTGTAATAAGTGGTACTAATTAATGGGATCGTAGCCGTAAATATGGTAGGTAGGTGAATCTGACGGTCATTTTACCGCTTTCCCCGATAGCAATCGCAATAAACTACAATGTATGTAAATTTGTGTTGACTCTGGTGAAAAGCTTACGAATTACGTACGCAGGTAGAGCTTATATGTAGATTTAGTACATATAAAGAAATTAATACAATTTTAGGGTCATTAATCTTATTGATTACACTACTGTCGTTAATCATATTTAAGCGACAATATTATGACTTAATGAGTTTAAACGGATATATTAAATGACAAGCCGTTTCCTCTTATCAAAATTGTAAGAAAATAACTTAGTCTTCCAAGTGTTATTGAGGGTTTTGGAGAGAGCATGATTAAGTGCAAAAAATATTAAACATACATACACTATGATGCTGAATACATTTCATTATGTAAAATTGTATTATATATATATTATATAAACTTGTTTTTCTTTTTATTATCAATAGGTGGGTACTGTCTTTGTATGTCTCTGTTTTGCCAATAAGCTCGTAAAGAATGCATTATGCATTAACGTCGGCATTTTTCTTTTAAATGTACAAATTTTGTGGTCGACAAGGTATAAATAAATAATTAAATAATTACTGGAAAAATGACACAAACGCGTGTGGTCCGAACCACAATGTAAGTGTACTGAAAATATAGCCCAGACTCACATTAATATAGCTTAAACATCACCAAGTACATTTGTGTAGTTTTCAAATTGTATAGACATCGGCCGTTCAACAGAACATTGGGCTGTGCGTGTTTTCTATGATTTAAGTTGACACTCGCGTCCTTTCTGAAGCGTGGTTGTGCCCGCCGACTTTCGCTGCGGCGGCACAAATTGCCACCATTAGCTTCGTGATGCGATGTCATCGTCCACAACTGTCCGGCGTGGGCCAGTAAGGTGTAGACCACACCGTGACGATTTTAAACGCGATTAAGATCCGCGCAATGCGATCATAATTAACAGTCATTAACATGATAAAATGGGCAAACGTTAACGAATCTCGATACTTTTTTGCGCAACACCCACTGATTGTATACGACCGGAAAAGGATGCTGGTACATATTTTACCTACAAATTATAGCGATATTATGGTATTTATAATACACCTACTGAGATGCAAGTTCGTTGAAATGGCTGTCTTGGATAGCATAGGTTTATATTTTTTTGAAAAACCACACGCGATATTGCCACGAGATAGTGTAGTCATTAAACAGGTGTGCCGTCCATTCGCCTGCGTGATGTAACGAATGATTCATAAATTGCAGTAGATTAGATACTGCAGTCATATGTTCCTTTGATAAGACATAAGCCTCGAGATTGCATTAATATTGTATACTCTAATACACAATATCTAACAAGCCGCTTTCAGCCTTTTTGTGCTGTCAGTGTAGTGAGGCTTTGACTGCTCTGCTTAACCGGAGGTCATGGATTCGATTCCTACCCAGGATACACATTTGGTCAGTATCTGGCTGTTATAGAAATAACTGTATAAGTATTTTATAGTATGTATCTTATCAGCTAGCTACATAGCCGTATGTAGAATTGTCCCACTTACTATTTATTATCGTAGTCGCGATATGTGTTCGCCCAGTAAAGACATACGCTCATATTTGTTATGGCGGAGATTTATTGGGTGCTTAAAAGGAAATCTAGCGTTACAGAAGGGACCACCAGCGTTAGTCTTACTAGCCGTAACAACGCTAACTGACGCAAATCTAGATGAGGAAAGTGTAAATTGGCTAATATCACAGAAACAGTAGGTACTGCAAGGGAACGGAAAATGGAATCTGTAAACTTGAAGCCGTTAAATCTGGATCCTTTTTTTTATTTATTTATTTATTTTTTTATTGTAGGATAGGCTTGCGTTTGACTGCGAGCTCACCTGATGGTAAGTGAGGTGCAGTCTAGGATGGAGCACGCACCCCTATAAAGTGCCTTTTCATAGTTTTATGTGTAATCACTAAGTTAATTTACAAACCATGTGTCTAAGCACAGATAATTATCTCAAAAACGGAGCGTGATTGATAATGTTGTCATTTTATTATAGTACAACAAACATCACGTAGTTGTAGTGAGTCGTAAATTGTTTGAACTTAGGTATATCGCTTTTTATTATTTGTAACATTTGGTAAAATATTAGTTATACTCGTACTAGACTTAGTAGTTAATTATAATAAAATACATGTAAGTCTTAACAAAATCTATATATAGTATATGAAACATATCGTGAATATTAAATTAATACCTACTACTTACTTATAGATTTAACACAATTTAGCAGATGTAGTTAATAGAAAAATATAGTATTATCGGTTCCTGATAATATTAATTATAATTAACAAAAAGTTCCCATTTTTTGTATTCCACGACTGAACATTAAAATATCAAATAAATAGAGCGCAATTTATTTAGTAGAGAACATTAACCTCGTGATTACCTATATTTTTTGTAATCAATTATTTTATTTATTAGTGAGTCCGCCGCAGTTGGAGCCCGTTTATCAATTATGCATATTATTATGAGATACGTTGATCTCTCGAACAGTAGCGGCACGGCTAGAGGAAAACATTCTGACCATAGATCGTATCTATAGGTGGAAGTAGGTATCTATAGCGTAGAATGTAGGAGTGTCGGCAAGTTCTCTCGAGCAATAGAGATCTTTGGAAACCCTCCGAACTGAGATGTTAATATAAGGTTTTCATTTATTCTCATACTTTCTTTTGACGTATCTATTACAAATTATTAAAAAAGGAACACATGTGGAAATACCCTTATTCCGTTAATAGTGTTTATATCGCATTTTTTGATCTATATTTAAGTATATTGTTCTAGTTTCGTTGTCGAAACTTCGCTACTGAAGTTAATACTCATAATGTAAGCTATGTACATATCTCTTACTGTACATATTCTATTCGTTTATGCGGAGGAAATGAAAACAGAACCATAAAACACTTGCGGGTGCTTACTAAATCATCTTACTTACTTACTGGGATAAGATAGCGGATCTTTTTAATCAACTGTATAATGAATGTCAACTTAGCCTTCGGTGTGAAGCCATAATTTTCCCCGAGGATTTATCTCTGCACATCCCTGACACCGTACATGTTACCATTAAAACAAACAAAACCAGTTCTTTTACAATTGCTAGCGCCTCGTACACGGTATTTAAAATACAAGTGCCAATTAATTAAACATTCAAAAAAGGTAACTAGGGACAACGTGCGCTAATATGTAACGACTCTTTGTAAATTTTAAAGTCCCGGCATTCTCGATTCTGTTGCGGTGAAATACAGTTGAAAGTGTGAAACAAATTGGACATAGGTAATCTAAAATGCATAAAAAACTATTTTTGCAAAACATGTTTCTTTACTACGTACTGTTTTGTAATACAGGCCGTAGTTATTTAGGTTTTATTGTAACGTAGAGGACAAACGTAACAAAGGACGAAATCAATGTTCCGTAGCACTATACCAGTTAGCCCTAAGCCTGGAGAATTTCCAATATTCTATATATCGATTCTATCCAGTAGCATTTACTAGATAATATTAACAATGTATATTTTGAAGCCGCATCCGCAATTAAGTAATCTACGAGTACATGTAACATACTTGATTATAATTCTTTCACAGACCTTATTATCTAGCCTAGCATTAAAGAAACGGTTTTGTATCGATTTTAAATATAAGTTAATTTTAGTTTAAAAATAACGTAATAAAGCTTTAATAGATAATTAATTAATGTAATGTAAATATTAGCAAATTATAATTTATATTTTAAATTTGTACGCCGTAATACGCAAAATATGGAGTGATCTAACAATTCTATTACATCTTTAAATGTACCCATATTTGTGCAAATAAATGTCTTTGCCTATATTGTTGTAGTAAATGCACATCACGCTGATTGCAAGTCTCTTTAGTAGTATATGTGATTTACAAAAGTATGTATACATATATATATATATATATACACATAGAACAAAATGTAACAGTAAAACTATAATTTTAATAATAACTACCTAACTATGACGGTTGCTGGTTTCATTGTATATTGAACATTCTTGATCGTCTACACAAAGCGTGAACAAAGTAAAGTGTAGTTAAAACAAAAGTACAAGCGATATTCAATTTCCTCGTCTCCAATCATTCTAATAACACGTGGGCTTTCCTCAACACGCTCAAGAGTGTTTTAACCATGCGTTATTTAACTTTTAATGTATGGGTTGTTGTTTTATTGCCTAATCTTCACCAAATTAATAAGCTATCATTTTAATACAACAACCTTTAATGGCGTTGCTGTAATTGTAGACTGTTTGACATGTAATTGCTACTTAGAAAGTTTAATGGGGTCTTTTTTCTTTTCATATGTAATGTACAATTTATACTTGGTATTAGTTTGCTTATTATCTATGCATTGTTATATTTGGGAAATTATGATAAGAAACCTGAAGTAGCAATAGTTAAAGTCCATTGAAGGTTGTCAAGCGGTTTATAATTGGAAAGCTACTGAACGTGAAATCCAGTGCCTTGAAACATAGTTGAGCATACTTCACTTCTTCAGCTTCAATCCCATTTCAATAATATCATATTAACGCATAATTTTTGATATTTCTTTTCTTTTTTATAATCTTTGCACTACAATAGGTGTACTTAATACGGTTTTTTCATAGATGAAAACATCGCAATAACAATGCGCCAATATAAATCACAGAACCTAAAAATAGGTAATCAAAAAGAGAATTAAACTTATTATTAAGTCAACATTTATTCGAAAAGTAACAAATTTATAAGTGTTTACATTATAGTAATAAAATTGTTTATCACTGTAGGTAATTGGTAAACTTTCGAATTTACTAGTATAATAGTAATAAACCAAAGTAGCGTAAACAAGACAGTACGTAGGCAGATAAACTCACTTGACCGGTCCGGGATAAAACATATATTCCCACCAACCGCCGATTGTAAAAATCATACCTTTATTATATAGATTTCGCCAATTAAATCCGGCGACCAGGCATGAACGTAAAAGGGAGATCTTTGATTATATCACTTAAACGACCAATCATCGCAAGAAAAATTATGATGGATATAAAACCCCTTTCACACAAGAATAACTGAACTCACAGTTGTCGTTATGAATTCACTTACTAAGTTATTAAGCTGTCTAAAATAATATAGGTAATTACATATTGTTATTGCTAAAACTAGCAATTCTTTATCGTATTAAATCAGAGATTAGCTGGGTATTTTATTTTCACCCTTAATACAATACAGTCTATTGAATAGACTGGTCAGATAATAGAGTCCGCCACAATTAATCAGGTTGTCGGAAACTGTTAATGAGTGCAACGCCATATAAATTAGTTTTATTATATAACTCGGCGTTAAGCGTTTAGCGGTTTTTGTGATAGGATAACTTCAATATCTTTGAAATGTGATATACGGCATCCGGTCACATCGTTCCAAGCGAATCATAAATAATCCCATTAACTGCATCAGAATCTTTACTATGCCGGCGCCACCCCACACTGTACGATTATCTACTGAAAAAAAGGTAAACAACTCTGTTTGAACGAGTCAACTAATTGCGAAGAAGTCTCTCTATCATATTTTTTAAAGATATTTTTAAAACAAATGGCACCATCTTGTTATTGAGCGATTATGCGATTAACTTTGCCTTTTTAGTTCCCTTCGTTAATTGTCTTATATGAATCGTTTTTATTCATATCCGACGCATTCAATTTCATATTATGTAAGCATCTAAAGATTATTAGAAATATCTCTACAAATGTGTGTATGTTTTTAAAATTAATTAATCAGAAATCGGTGATCGTGTAATACGGTAATTTATCTAGTTTTAATCTAGATATGCGTTTTATATTAACAATATTTCTAATCGTTTCGGCACCTAGCAAAAATATGCTGCCATAAAATTTAAATACTTAATCTTTAAAGTTAAGTGTTATTCCTGCAACAGGAGTTACAATTTTTTTCAGACTGCTGCATTTTGCTAGTTAACGATGATTGCCACTTGCTATTGCCGTTTATTTATTTATGAATGTGTGTGTATTTATGAGATAAACATGTAACTCTCCGAAACCGGCCCGTTGTATAAAGAGAGATGAATGTTGATGAAGCACGTCAGTAAGGATAGTGATATTTGCGACTCGGTGCTTTCTGCTCACCCCATTAGGGACATAGCATTATGGTATAATTTCTTATTGTATTTATCATTGCTTTAAGCATTTACGTAAATAACTACTAGACCACTTTTACGAGCAAAGCCGCTAGCTAAAGCTAATCTGGTAATCAGGCGAATGGGGTGAAGAACCGGCCTTGTACAACCTGACACCAGTAACCCGAGAATTGTTGCTCGTTTTATTACTTCTTGTTTCACCACCAGCCTGTTTGCTGATGGACTTGTGACGAAGTCATTTGAAGAAATAGTTTTTGCACAGCGTTTGTACTGTAACTGTAGACTAGCATTTTATTATTAGATAGGCATTCACAAGTTTAAAAAATGTAAAAACACGAATACATAAAATCAAAGCAAATTTAGCGTGGGTCTATATTTGTCTCGGTCCTTGAGAATATAATTACTGCCATTTATCATTTTTTGTGATCTCGAACAAGTGCACTCAAAGTCACCGCGCAATCTTCTTTAATAAACATAAGTAGTGAGGGAATGGCCAAAACGAATGACAGTTATGATTCTATTTTATAATTCTACTAGTAGCCCTGACCACGCGGGGCCGTGGTTCAATTAAAATGAAGTTAGAATAACTCAAAAATCTCGTAGCACGATGTTTCTCGGACTTAGCAATCCTATAATATCCAGAAAACATTGACATTTCAACAAAAAATGAGATCATTAATCGAAATAATGTCCTATTTTTTACGTTGGACCAAACAGTAAATATCTACAAAATTTAATTGAAATCGGTTCAGTAGTTTCGGAGATTAGCACAAACGAACATCGTGACACGGGATCTTTATATTTATATATAAAGTAGATGATTATTCGCCTTACTATGTATGGCAATGACAAATTATTACATCAGATACGTTTATTGCTTTCTGTCTCGCGAATCATTGGCGACATAACAAGTCGATTGACGGTGAAATAAATTGTAAGATATTTCTTATGTTCTACAGTAAATTGCAAACCATTATCGACTCGCCGCTGGGCACACGATTTTAAATCTCAGAATTTTTTTAGTCGCTTTTAAACCGGCGCTAGATTAAAATGCAATTCACATCAATCCTTAAATGAGACGGCAATATTTAAGTGTTCACGAGAAGAGAATCAGTTGTATTTTGATAAGCAATCTACCAGTGTAAATAATAAAGAGCCAAGTAACTTGTAGTGAGATATGATAAAAAAATGGAAAAGCGTACTTTTAACATTGAATCGTAGGTGAAATAAATTTTTATTATATTGCAACAGGGATTGTCAGTGGAATTTCTCAGTTGATTGTGAGGAAATCACAACAAAATATACTTAGTGTAGACGTATTTCTTTAAAATGTACGCGGTAGAAAAACGAAAAAGACGCCACTAGGTCTTTGTAAATAAATTTAAAGTCAACTCACAAAGCTTAATTCCACATTTGGTTTACAAGCATTTTACACGCAAATTGCGTTATGGCCACAAACCATACTAATCATTCATAGCCTTGAAACAAGGTTTACATTTGTGCTGTAGCTGAATTTAAATTATGTTCGTTGTACGTGATTTCTCATATTAAGTTTAATCTATACTTTATCTCAAAACAATTTTGCACTCGCTCTTAAGTGAGTACGTACTTGAGTTTCATATCTTCATAATAAAGACACTTTTTGTGCAAAATAAACATAATTTCTGATAATGACTCTATTGGTACGTAAAGTGATCCCATTAAATTATCCACTTACGAGTACTATCGCTTTGTTGTTGTTAAGATTTTAGGTAAATACATTCATATTATAATAAGTAGCGCAGCTGATACAGCATTATTCGGTGCTTTGTAAGATTTTCATTACAATTCATTATCAACAGGAATCTTTCAGGAACAAATGCAATCCATTTAAATAATGCCTACTTATTTAGACAGATAATTACGCTACATAATACGTACGCATTTTTTTATCAAAACTGCTCAAGATGTTTCTGAGATTTAAATATACCATACCTATACTAACATATATCACTATTACAGTAACAAGTACATATTCACTACTAGCTGTGCCCGCGGCTTTGCCCGCGTGGAAATTGCATTGCTCCACTTCTCTTAGTCATAGCGTGATACTATATAGCCTATAGCCTTTCTCAATAAATGGACTATTCAACACAAAAAATATTTTTCAATTCGAACCAGTAGTTCGAATTCTAGGATAAAAAGTAG
>DWGJ01002398.1:0-15921 GCA_018246895.1 Aspitha aspitha aspitha | reverse complement strand
TGACCACGCGTTGCCGTGGTTACATTATGTCAAATCATATATGACAAATATCGTGCGTTCAGAAATTGATTTTATGTTAAAGAATTATTGACAATTGACATTTATTACTTATTTATTTTATAAAGACTATCCTATCTTTTAAGTTGGATCAAATAATAGATATGTACAAGATTTTATTGAAATGGTTTCAGTGATTTCGGAGATTTTCGCAAACGAACATCGTGAAACGAAATTTTTATATATGTATAAGAGATATTAAGAGTTGGTAGTAAAACATTTACACTGTTCGCCCGGGAAAATGCTACACCTATTTCTACCTTTAAGTAATTGTTTTTACAATAACTTGTGAATCGGTCTGGAAGGTGTAGATGCTGGTTCAAGGGTTAGAGTTGACCATTTTACCTCAAGCAGCAAACGCATCCGTGACCAACCGTAACGTTATAATATATCGGAAGCCTTCCAATAATGTAACAGCAGAATTAAGGGGATAGTATTTACAATGATCGTAAAATAACATAATATGTAGGTACATATTTATTACACACCAACAGTGTTTTTTCCTTTGAGCCGTACCTATTTCGAATCAGTGGTTAATAAGACAGAAGCATCTGTCAAAACTGATAATCCGAATGATTAATATTAAAACTGATATAAATTAATGTTTTTATTACTTCCATTCGCTCTCGGTGTACCCCTGCAGCGCCGCAGTTATCAGTTGGCTGCGATTTTACTGCGATTTGATTGCGCTCGCGCGGCTGCCGTCCGCAATACCGCTCCGCACATATTGATAACTTAATATCGAGTGAGCGGTACAAATATGAGGTAATATATGTCTTCGCAAAGTGGACTCTCCCTGCTGTACTCCTCTCAGAATGTCTGTGCAACGTCAGTACAGCTTTATTGAACTTTGGAGAACACTTTACGGAATGTTATTGAGCTTTTATCGGTATTAAGTAGTGGTGCTATTTTAATATTGGTTTTATGTACCAAAACACCTTAAAACCAATAAAATAAAAGACCTTTATTTACAGTTTATTTGTGTTTATAACTTTTTCGAATATATAATACCCTTACTTTCTGTACTAGAAATAAAGTCGGCAATCGCGAAGAAATTAATGTTTTGTTCGGTGTAATTTTAAGTCTGCGATATCATTTGAAGTAGGTATTCGTTTAAATGCCGTTCATTTTTTGAGAACTCTTCAACACCGGCGATTAAGAAATTCGATTATTCCAGCGGCTTGCAACACTGCTCCCCGCGGTTACGAGATCCCTCTCTTCCGCGGAGGTGATTCTTATTATTTTTCCTCTTCCGCTCGTTAATTGCGAGCCCAATTTGGGGGTATCATTCACGCTAATTACTTAATACCTGCAATCTGGCGGAGGGCTCGGGATAGCGATCCTAGGGCGGATTCCATTTTCGTCAAGGGTATTTTTACAAGTAATGTCTTTGTACGAAGATGAGACGAAATCGACTTGGGCGAACTATATAAAAAGCTATTAATTAATAATCAAAAATTAAATTAGTCACTAATAGGTAACGTTTAAAGCAATAATATAAAATTAAAATATAGGTATATATCATAGACGAATAATATAAGGATACTGTTGTTAATTCATTTAAAGTTGGTTTTTCCTGTATCTATTTTTATTTAAATTTTGTGGTTAAATTAATGAAAGATTTATTAATAAAT
Organism: Aspitha aspitha aspitha; assembly: GCA_018246895.1. NCBI lineage: Eukaryota > Metazoa > Arthropoda > Insecta > Lepidoptera > Hesperiidae > Aspitha > Aspitha aspitha. The sequence continues at coordinate 14,230 of DWGJ01002398.1, read as the reverse complement.
GTAGCTAAAATTATTTTAAGACAAATTATAATATTCGTCATATTTTCTGGTTAATCTATAGACAGTACAGCGAAATTACAGTATATTTAAAGAGTTATATTAACATTTTCTCCTCCAGATTTTCGATGCCCTACCATCCAACTGTGGATCTCCCGCTGATGTCGCACCATCTCTGTCAACTGTGTTCTATTGATAATGGTCACAGAGCGATCTAATAAACACGAGTCAATCACTGGTTATGTAAATGAGATCGGTGCGAGTGTAAATTACAGTGTAACACCGCACGCCGCCGAGATTAATTGTCGGCGGCCTTGTGTGCTCGTACGGACGGTCACGCGAGTTGGGACACGGAAATTGTTCACTACACATACTCTGTGCTCGTATTACTTAGTCACAAATATTCGTGAACCTGGCAATGGGAAAATTAACAAATTTTGCTTTCGTCAGTTAATAATCTTACGTTGCAATGATTTTTTAAGTTTTCTTCTTATCCTATTACTGTTTACTTCTTATAGATCACTTTGAAGTGTGATAATAAATAGTAGATTTAATCTTATCGCGTTAATTACGGACAGGTGTGTATCAATCAAAACTTAACTATACAAATTTTTAATGAACCAAAATCAGGTCGCTCGAAAAAAGAAAAATACTTCGCACTGTACCAAATATCTGGCTCTGAAATCCCGAAGGCAGTCAAGGACGGCTCATTTGCCCTCCGTATCCATCAGGCGCTGGTCACCTGAACGGCCGGCGCCGCGGCGTCGCCGAGGGGTGGAGCCTCCACAGAGTAATAGCCACAGAAGCTCCACATATGCCCTGTTCTACTGCCGGGAATAAGACATAGCACCTAATTAAAAATGACCAAACCCACTTTGACGAAATCTACCTATGTATATAAACTAGTATTTTGTACATTTTATAACCACTGCAGAAATAGATATTATTTTTCTGTTGCGATCAAATGGCCTTCGTAGCGGTGTATATATTATATTTTTTACGAGGATTCCATAGTTGAGGCTTCACTGCAGCACCTATTGATGCTGCTAAGCATAAATACTTCTAACGTAGGGGAAGTGATAAATACAAAGCATTCCAAATTGGTGTTGCAGTTGTATGTTGCACACGAGGTGAATAATGACGACCTCTATAACAAAAAAAAATATTAAGTGAAGAAATGCACAAGAAAATCACAACATATGCTAGAGACTACTTAGCTATAGGTAAGTATGTAGAGAAGTATAATTAAAATATGAGAAGAAAACATACATACAATTATTTCTTCTAATCCATACCTGAAGTATTACAAAAAAAATATCTGTTATATTATTGTACTCGTATTTGTATTTCTAGTATCTGTCATGGGTTCGATAACGGGAATTTTGTCTTCAGACATTTGTTACCCACGTGAAATACTGGCCGCGTCTAACCGTGGACTTGTAGGGCGGGCGGGGGTCGGTCCAGATTAATTACTGTTTGATCCCGCACAACGGGGCCCCAGGTACCGACACGGACATTACGGGCGGGCTGTCTCTCACTGATTTACGGCGATACATCGTCACCGCGATACACCAACAGCCACACAACAGCGACACAGCGCGACGCTCCGCGCGGGACATGCAATCGCTCTCCGTAGATTAACTGACTAGCATTGAACGAATACTACACACATTAGTGATGCTACGTTGATTATTTGATTCCGATGAAACGGATTCTAAGAGCAGTTGATAATTAATTACATTAAAACAATTAACTCAAAGCAGTTGATGATTTACTACTCGTAATTGCCATGGGAAAACGAGTCTCTAAAACCAATTCAGAATACATCTTACATTGATATTAGGGATCTCATGGTCAGTACGATGGGAGAATTACGCCTCTTTTCTATAGTCCTGTATTACGAAATCTTATTATACTTTTTACTTTTTATCCATTGTAGGTTCATTAGTATTAAATTAAATATGTAGTAACAAAAATTTAATGTACCTACAGTAACAAAATTTCTAGTATGTTCGTGGCCTGACTTCGATGTTCTGTTCCGGACAGACAAAATGAATACGAAATTAAATGTAACGAACAATATATATTCATTTCTCATAACACAAACAAATTAACGCACAAAACGCGCCAAAGGTTCCAAAATTAATCTCCTATTGGTGCAAAATGAGCGAACGAGTGGAAACCATAAATCCAACTGTCGGTGGAATTGGTTGCTCACCTAACCCGTGCCCCGCTGCGGGCAAAAAGGCCCGATCAGCGTATTAATTACTGGACACTGACGGGTTGTAATAGGCTAAGTAATGACCCTTGTACGTTTGACGGCGGCGTGTCGGCAGGTGAAGTCAATGCGGTACACTTCGCTGGAAAAGCCAACAAATATATGATTTGATACACTTATACACCTACATGCAGATATTAATCCACAATTATGGTAATGCAATAGTAGTATGCTTTAATTCTGCTGATTGTATGGGGGAACTTGGCAGCTTGTACACTAGTCAAATAATGGAACGTTACTTTATGTACTTCGCAAACAGGTAAATATTTTCGTCCTCTTCCAAACTTTACGCAAATTTTTAGCAATGTTTTATACACAGTGAAATTTAGAAAAAACGTACCTATATAATATACGAAATTACCAGGAAAGCGGATATTATGACAATAACATAATATTTAGGGTGCATGTGAAGGAAAAAGTTGATTGTGATTACACGCATACCAGGAGAGCATGACGTGAAGGTAGCACATGGCCCATCCAGTGTGGATGTGCTTAGGTGTCGGCGGCGGCCATTAGTGCGATATGAAAGAACAGGTCAGCGCCGGCCCTAATCGACGCCGCAATCCATCACCCACGTGAATAGGTGAGCTTGTACTGCCAGCAGATAAAGTGTGCAGCTTTCTGTTTAGCACACGCCAAAATTACCCAAAACAATTCATACATTGATTTCATTTTCCATTCTGTTCAAGTTAACAGATCTCCCAAAGTAACACTGGCTAAACAAAATAACTACAGTTAAAATCATCATGTCACTAAATAGAAGCTTACCATAATTCACAAACAAAATATGTTAAAATCCTATATTTTAATGACATTATCACACTCTTGCGCAGTTCTAAGCTCGCCATGTCTCTTTAAAGTAACAATAACTGTCCTATCACTAAGAAAACAGCAATTGAAATCCACCCTTAACAGTCCAATACTTTCAAGTTCTTTGTTATTTAAGATCAATCATGTCATTTATCAAAAATTAAAGTTAAAATTGTTGTACATGAAATAAATATTTGGAGAACAGAGCTAGTGTTGTAGACGGTACATCAGTCAGTAGGTACGGCGGCGTGCAATTTCACCGCACGTGCGCCGTGGCTGATCGATCATCTAATGCGACAATTATTGCTACTAAACGAACGACATTGCTAGTAAAATTCCCGGGAAAAGCTGTTTTAAAAATTATATTTAGTCATAAGAGTAGCCAATATTTCAATTAATCAAATATTCATTGAAATCAAGACTTCCGTTTGTTTTTTAAATATATGTGATACAGCAAACGATTCGTTTTGTGGCTTCCATTAGAAATGATGATAGTAGCAACATATAATTTATTCTTCAGTTAACGTTCTCAACGATTTTATGTGTAAAAATTTCAAATTCGTTAATGGCAAGGAACGGGGCCTGGATTTGTGTGATATGTCCATCCAGATCCATTGAGTGAATGCAGTCCTTTTTCAACGTAAATAAACTATACTTGTTATTACAATCTACAAGTTTCCTACTATTTCCTATGAATAAAACAATTGAATACGAATACATTTTCACTCATTGTTTCTTAACCGTAATTTAAACGTTTCTTCCGCTCAATTCTATCAACGCGTCGTCGTATTAATACCACCGCAACGTATGAACCATTCCCCGGATCCAATCAGCTTAGTATTACAGAAGCGCATCTGCAGAATCTGATTTCGCGCCATAAGGTGAAGCCGCGTCTCATCTGCTAATCCATTAGCTACCTCGCGTTCCATATTTAATTCTCCCCTCCCCCGCTGCCCCCACTGCCCCCGCGCGGCAATTGTCCGTGCCATCCGTGCACATGTCGCTGCCCCATGAACGTATAAAATTTGATAAATTGCACCGCCAACATGTGAACTACCCTCTCATCTTAAACGGTGCGTATTCCGTGGCCCTTACAGCTGGCACAAACGAATTTCAACTCTATCCCGCAGCCATAGAATCGCTTCCAGAATCGCAGGTAATTATAAGTTATCACCGTTTTGTCGTGCTCAAAATCTAGATGGGCGTACTGACTGTAGTAAATATTGAATTCTAATGTGCGGATATAAGAATTGCAATTGCTTGTTGCGAGCTCAAAGGGATAATTTTAAGATTTGACGGACGGAATGGCAAATGCACTTTAGTGAGTGCCCGTGCAGTAACTGATTTGGAGGGACGGTAGGTAAGACGGTGCAGATGTTCCCTCGGAGGGCTGCCGGAGGTAGCTCGCCCTTTATAGACAATCCAACCCTAATATTGATGACAGGAGTTATCTCGCTTAGCGTTTTCAATTAATATAAACCATCCACAGACGTGCTCATCGGGCATTTATACTATTGCGGACGCCGAAGTATTTTTACCAACGATCTCCAAGGAAGCCGTAAAAGGCGAGGTGGATGAGTACCTACGTCTGTTTTTACAATCTCAAGATAAAATTACGGGAACCGCAATCCAATTCGGTTCATAAAATTGAATTCCAAACTTCGCTCAGGCGTTTACAGTTGGAAATGAATAAAAACGATCCATCAATTCCGAATCGCGCGAGCACGGCGGAACTTTCACCGGAGCAAAATCGATATGAAATTAGCTAATGGAAACTTGATAGCCAACAAAAAACTGAATCCCCGCAAGCCCCCGTGAGCGCATTCGCGACAATAAATCTCTGCATTGTCCCTTTCGCCGACAGATGGCGCATTAAACCACCCTCCGATACAGGTAACCTTATACTGCAATGGGCGAAGCGGCACAATAAAGCGCTGGATATTTTGAGGTACATACAGTTTACCACGTTTAAATGAGAGCGTTTTAAGCGCTTGACGGGTGACAGGTAACTGCATTAGACACGTACAATAGAATATTCAATTATGGTAATGCGAGGTGCGTTCGGGACATGTGGGCGATAGTGCGCGCGCTCCACGCCATTTTTGTTCGTTGGCGCGTTTAAGGTTTTGGGATTAAGTCGCCCGTTTAAATCGTAACGGTCGGATTATGGACGCATTTGGCGTTATTTCAATTGTAATTTATATAAGATAAATTGGGGGAGCAGCATAGTTTGACTTGTAACGCGTTATACGCGTTATTTCATTTCGGTGAAGACGGATTTATTTTGTTTTCTTGATTTCCGGAGCTGTTATGTTAAAGTGTAACAATCTTTATGAAAAGCTTCAATCTTAATACCTTTTACTTTAAATATATATGAAGTCTGACAAATAGTGTACACGAACTTTTAGCTGATCCATGGTATTAAGCTTTGAATTTTCCCCCAAAATCCTGACACGATGGGACATCCGTAAGTGCGGCAGAGTCCGCTGATGAAATAATAGTGGAATAATTAGAGATTAGAGCACGGAATCGAGCGGCCATCAATGTACGGCAGGATGTGCGTCGGACGCGTCACTAAACACCGGGCCCTGGAACTAGGATCTCCTAGAAGATACCATTTATCAATATTTAATTGCAGATTTAAAATAATGCACCGTTTTCCTTACAGATTTATCGAAATAGAAAATCATTTTTCTTAAATCTTGCTAAAGGATCTCGCACCAAAATATCCATGGTTTACAGATTGTTGACAAAGTATATAACATGTTCATTTCTGAGAAGAACTGGCAGCAAAAAAGTGCTGTGTTAGACATCTTCAAAAAATATAAAGTATTTATAATCATGTAGCAAATTTACCCATTCTACATAGTTACCTACACACCTAACAGTCTACACGTATAGCACCAAACATGAACATGAGAAAAAAGTGCTTACTTATTGTTGACATAATGTAAATTGTGTTTTGTTGATCCTCTTAACAAAAGTACCGCTTCCAGTATCGCAGTACGTGTGGATTGGCTGGAGCGCAACGCTGGTGGATGGCGCGGCGTGACAAAGATCCGCCGACAACAATCCGCGTCAATTTGCGAGCTGACAAGGTGCGGTCGCGAGCGCCTGCACCGTCGAACGCCATTGAGTCGACTTCAATGACAGTCCATTTATACCAGGTACAAGCATCAATGCAGATAGAGACTGACAATTTAAAGTCCGTAAAGACAACGACGATACAGCCAGAAATATTTAGCCAAAATGAGCAGAATAACAATGGCTAGGAAAAGCCTGGATTGATATGTATCATAGAACATGAAGTCAGAACAGGCTGCAGACGAGTGCAGCAAATTTTCTTCCGTTCTGGAGTAAGTCGACTTCGACATCAATGATTCCTTCCATTCATCAACAAATGTCTAGATGTCACCTCAGACGTAAGATTTAAGAGGATTTACAAAATCGTGTACTGCAATATACACAACATTTTTAACGGTCTAACACGTCTCTACTTATTAGTCAGCTGCACGGCTAGTTCAGTACAACTATCACTCGTTGGGCGAGCGCCGTAGAGCCCTCGACACGTGCCTCCCAATCGGCCGTTTGTTCTTTGCATGCATGCGCAGGGGTTCATATCAAACGTGTACTGATTTAGTGTTGAGTGCACGCAATGCAAATCTGTCTGTTTTAGAATAGAATTTGTGTTCCAATTCTAAATATGCATAATAATAATTAATAACAGTATTATAGTTAGATATCATATGTAATTTGTATAAGAGGAATGACTAATGGTATTTTAGCCTGGTATTGATGTATGCCTTATTATGTAATATCGAGTTACTATCCATATTGTTCACCTTATCTATAAAAACTAGTTACCTATAACCTTCGAAAGCACTGTGACATTGAGAAAATTTAGTATTTTCTCAATATATTAGGTAACAATAACAATTGCATCAGTTACTCACCTGCTTCAATATGATTTGAATGAAACAGTAAGCTACATCTTTATTGAAAGCTGCAGTATCACCAATTCAATGGTAATATCCGTACATCGTTCCTTTCTTGAAAGGAATATAAGCTCGTGAGTCCTCACCAGTGCTGACCCCCGCGCCCGCCGCCCCCGCAGCCCGCTACGTGCCGCGTGCGCGCCGCCACAGATAATGTACTATTTACCGATCCGGCAATCAGCTGTTTACTGCCAATCCCCTGCGAGCCGCGAGATGAGTGCTAATAGTCTGAAATCCACGTATCCTTAATATAATTACTACCATTTAAACGATCAACGTTTGGAACAGAAACTTCGTCAAAACTCAATAATATTGTTACTTTTACTTTGGATAGATACCGAATGAAATTTTTGTAGTTTAATTACGATATTAATTACAAGTGTAGCATAAATTACTTTGAGTTTTAATGTTCCTTATTCATTGGACGATCTTAATAATAATGAAATTTGTTTCATTATATTCTATTGTTATATCTTAGGCAGCTGTTTGTTTTATGTAAAAAGCAAATACCTACCATACCTATTCAGCACTGGAACAATAAAAGGATCAAAAAATATGCATAACTGTAATTATGTACTGACAAAAAGATGTACCCAGGTACTTTTATTTGATTGAAGTCTCGGTCCTACTGACTGATTACTGAACTGAGAATTGTGGGTTCGAATCCCACTCAGGGCAAGTACAAATGTTATGAGCATAACTGTTTATTCCGTCTAACAATAAGTGTAACATTATCTACTTGTGTAAGTTCGTAATGTCTGTAGATATTAACATACTTACCTACACATATAATATACGTTTATTGGTTTAGTCACAAAACAGTCTGCGTAGCTTGGAGTTCGGGGACGGGGTGTGAACTGTCCCAAGACTTTATTATTGCTATTTACTCAACGTTTTTCTTTACGTCATCAAGTCGATGCTTTATTGCATCAAGCAAATTTGTTCTATTTCATATGATGACAACGAGGCGCTGTAAAACGAACGGCAACACTCGTAAACGCGTAATCCGGTCGGTCGTAAAACGCGTAAAAATATAATTCCGCGGCGCCGCGCCCCGCGTAATTACGGGCCGCAATCAACGCGCGTAATAATGATTACAGGGGGCACAAAACAACCTCACACTTACAATGTTGCTTAAGAAACGCAACGGGACTTTCTGAATGTGTGGTATTCAGATATTTCATAAAAATTAACGCCAAAAATTACATTTTTATGATTTTCCAAATGACTAAATCTTTTGTTGAACGAAAGTTGAACTGAAAAAAAAACAAAAGCTTTTCTAAATTTGTAAACTTATCGATAGCTTCATGTAATAGTGCTCCGAGTAAAGAAACAAAGGACAATCAAAAGAGTCATCAAGTTCCTTTGTAAAGAGCATTCCGAACGCCGCTTGTGTGAAGTTGCTCTATTTGCAGTCGTGGTTTACTTTCAAACCAAGTGTCATTAGAATATCACTCGATTGTTCCCGGAGGCGCATTTTTGGAGCCGTTAATGTACAAAGTTTAGATCGAAATTTGATCTCAGCCATTACGCCGCACACTAACACGACCTAATAATAATTACAATGGAAAGTTACATTGTATGTAGTTTTATTAAATTTATTGTTGGTATTCCGGGCCATCTGTCGGTAATTTTTTCTCAGCCTTGTACTACCTAGGTACCTATTGTATTACTTATAGGTATCGAATCGACCCGTGTAAACCATACAAAACATAGTAATATCTTAGGGCTTACGAGATTTTGTTGCTATTGTTATTATACGTATATTACATTTTTAACATTCCCAACAACAAAGGCATGCGTTATACCTATTCAATCTTTAAATTCTGCGCACTTTTAAGGAAATGATCAGACAACAATCCAGACCCGTCTATAAAACATTAAAAAATGGTTAAAGGAAATGCATTGTACGAGTATAGCAGGCGCCTTTAATGTATTTTTAGAGTCTAAAGTTTACATTTTATTTTAGCGTTAAGACCTGCTTAAGCAAAAGTAGTACATTTATGCATTAAAAGAAATTACTATATGTAGTCACCCCAAACAAAAATACCCTTATAATTGTAACTTAATTTTTATTGGAGGAATAATTAAATTACGCTGTACGCAAATGGGAAAGTTACTCGACGAGGATTTAACAATCATTAAGTAAGCACAATTATAATAAAAGTAATTTCCATTATCATTATCGTTGCTAGTCTAAATATTTGCCTCCATTACGGTAAAGGTGTCATTATTTACAGATAATAGGTACAAATATTGTGTTAAGCCGTTCTCGCTAACCATTCCGTGTTTGTGTGTTAGATAACTGTCTTTGTGTAATGCAAGTGTTCATACAAAGGTGAAGTTGATAATATGACGACGCTCACCAAGACATTCGTTATATCAATTCAATACGGAAATCAAATTGATTCTACAGAAACACGTATTTTCCGAAGACATCAAACGCCCTATACGAGTCAAAAGTAAATTTATTGTCATTTGCTTTAGTGATTGTTTTGGCATACTTGACTTTACAACGTTCTGTAGGTACGTACAGTTTTAAGACAAATTACTACGAAGGTCAAACATCGTGAGGAAGTTTTCCTCCTCCCTTCCTACACAACTTCAGTTCTCCACAACGTTACCTAAAGTTAGTGATGTTTCTCAACTCGTAGTTTTCCAGGACAGTAAACTTGGTTCTAATCCGTCTCATTCTGATACTAAACTTCTATACAGCGGTAGACTATTTTAGATTATACGAAAATATTTCTACCAATCACATCCAAAGAAATGGACTGCATGACCAATTGCGGTTTACAACATTGAATAAATAGAAAAATCTTCTATATTTCAGATACCTATGTATATCTATCTATCCTTCATAGATAAACAGTAATAACATTATTCTCTAAGATCACCTATTCGAAGCAGCTTAGCGAGTACAACCACTGGAAATGATTACTGCTTCACTGGCACAAAAGTCAAAGTGCGCTAAGTCTCTTCAACAAACAACTCAACTGAACGGCCAACTCATATCAAAGCGCTTTATACTTCAAAACATCAGCACAGAGGGACGAGACTAGAAGCAATCCGCTGGACATAAACCTAGCGCGGAGCGGACAGATCAACGTAACGATACTCGGGCAATAATCCGTTTACTTTTATCTCTACCCCTTGTAGCACCGACCACGTTTCACTACAACCACGTTCGACTTTATACACATTGAAATAGAAATGAGTTTTCTGTGAACGGCGCGCATAGGTAACGTTGTGAGATGTGTCCGTCAAAGAGGTTATTACCTGAAGGATATAAGATGGTCTCAGCCGGGCGGACGAAATGCAAATATCTTTAGTTCCTTACTCAGCTGAACGTATCAACTGGAGAGGCGGACTATTTGTTACTCACGAGGATGCAATGGAATTTTATGTAGAAATTAATCTTATCTTAAAATAGGTAAGGGAAATATAAGGAATGAAACTTGAGATAGAGGTAAAATTAGGTGTAAAAAATGTATGGGATAAACATCAGGTGAGGTCAGTTGTGTTAAGTCTACGGTTCATGATAACAATATCTGATGTACACCTGACTGGTAAAAATGTAATTCAGTTGTTTTCAGTTATGATAACAACCTAAAAAGAAGATTAAAGCTTACTTGAACCTCAATACCGATGTTTATAAACTGCACGATCACCGCTAATCCCAAGCGCTATACCGATTGTGAATTCAAACAAATACTATGCGCATAAAACGGAGAAAGTATCTAACAAGTCTACATACGAATGCTTCTTTAACCGAGGACACGTTACAGCGTATTCATTGCCGTTATCCTTTTTCACTTAACGATCAACAAATAGAAAACGGAGCGATACAGCGGCCGCGCCCGAGAACCGCTGATTCGGCACCGCGACCGCTTTACGAGGTGCTGTAAAAGGACAAACTGTTTATTTATGCGCGGGCCCGGTGGGCGGCGATTGGAACCCATAAATGAGACCTGCACTTTTACTGCCGACGCTCCCTTTAAGGACCAAGACACGCTGCTGAGGTCGAATTGAAAACGACGCGGGACCCCTCCCCCGATGCATACGACGGTTTAAAATGTACGGAGCATTCTTTCGAACAGATTGAAAAACCCTTCACAATTATCAAGTTTATCTTACAAATTGCTCGATTCAATGAATTTCTATTTTCGTAGTCTGTGGTTTGAACATATATTTACATTAAAAGACGATAAAGTAATTTACATATACAGGGATTTTGAATGTTCATTGAGAAATGAAATGTTTTACAACTACCACACTGTTTCAATCTTAAATTTTATTGAAACCCCTTTAAAATTCAGGAATGTTTGTCATGGCATAGCCAATATATGTTTTGTACGAAGTGGCACATGTTACACTTTGTTAATAATCTAACAAGGCCTGTTGATGTTGTACGATACACTGAAAAGTGTACAAGAGTTTGCGTAGAGAAGAGAAGAATCCTTAGACTAGATTGTTATAGTCATATGCGGGTTCAACGGCTGATATTCTGAAGGCTCTAGTATGCATTAGATATGTACAATGGAGAACATGAATGTTAACAAGCAACTTTTGTAGTGCACGAAAGTTATGCTTTTATAGTTAAAAACAGCCCGCGGCCAGCGCTTCGGAGACGTCTTGGCTCTTGGCAGCCGCGCGTGTTATGCAACTGACCACTGTGTCCGCTAGTTGTTTGAGTTCTGTAAGATGTTTGGTACTCCGAGCTTCCTATTGACAGTACACGCGTTGATATATTCTTGATATTGTCGTAGTGTGCAGTTAGGTTTATTTATAATGAACCTAATTTATAAACATGTAAATGAAGGTAAATTTTGAATAAAATATCTTATAGGACTAAAACTGAGAGAAAAACATAAAAATAGGATATACGTAACTCACGATATACGGGTACCAACACTCGAGTGATGAATGTTGAAGAAACACGTCGTGTCTATAAGGATAGAGCGTTTGGTGTCCGGTGCTTCCTGCTTACCCCCTTGGGGACCTGATGTGGAGGTATAACAACAATAATTATTATGTAGCTACAGTTTTTCTCTTAAATGGTGCGCAAAAGTGGTATTGTATAACAGCAATCCTGTATGCACGGTCGATTCAGTGCACATTAAATCGTGAATTGTATTAAATGGAAGCGCATGCACCTAAACAAATTTCCTGAGCGCCGTTTTAAAGCTCGATGCAATTCCAGTTCGGGGGCCGGACCCGTTTCTAAAAACCGCACGCCGCGGCCCGGCGACGGACGTTTATTGCTACACGACAGAGTCCTTGCGGATTTCGGGAATCTATACCAATATTATAAAGCTGTACAGTTTGTTTGGTTGAACGCGCTAATCTCAGGAACTACTGGTTCCAATTGAAAAATTGTTTTTGTCTTAAATAGTCCATTTACTGAGGAAGGCTATAGGCTGTATAACATCACGCTGTGACTAATAGGAGTGGAGCAGTAATGACAAATGTTGCAAAAATGGGAAAATATCAATTTCCACGCGGCGAAGCTGCAGGCACAGCTAGTATTATATACACAACAACTCTGTTACATTTATGTTGTTAAATCCGTTATATTTATGTAGCTTTGTTGGTGACAAACGTACAGCCAGAACACATGCAGTCCGTCTGATGACATGTAATTAATTAATTTATTAAATAGCTTCCACGAGGTTTTGTATAAGTGTAAATATTATTCTTATAAATGTGTATCTATTTTCAAACTCCTTTTATTTATAAGTGAACATAATATACAAAGTAGACAGACAGGGTGACAGTATTTTATCACGACAGATAAAATATTTTCACCGGCTGTAATGATAACAAATGTGCGTCACCTCGTCTACCCTTTAGGTCAATCATTTTAAAGATTCACATACCGTACCTACAGAGGTAGATCTTTATTTTGTACAGACAAAATACGCCTAATATAACAACATTACCACTGTACTCGTCTTTACTGATAATTTTTTAACCTCATTTCATCCGACGAAAATGTTAATAAATAATGCTCGTAACAAAATATAATTCCGAGGCCCCACAACTCTTTGGCTCGTCCATTAGCTTTAAGATAAACCGGATTTATCGCGTGCGTGTGTATTTGTACGATTACTGTTGTTGTGGTTTCCTATAATAGAAAAACTTGCTGCAATAAGTTATAATCAAGTGACAGTACATAAATTAAGAAGCTGAGGACACTCGAGTAGGGCTGCTACCCGCCGCCCGCCGCCCGCCGCAACTGATTTATTATAATAAACTACACATGCACAACCCTATCGAGTCGACGTCATAGATTGTACAACGCATAGAACTGACTAAAACAATATTTAATTTTATTAATATTATAAATTATGTAAATTAGCATTTTCTTATTATTCACAGTACTGTACCTGTATTAACGTACCCTTAGATAGAGTACCTAATTGAAATATGGTACATATACCATTTAAAATATTTGAAACGCTAAATTATTAACGAAAACATTGAAAATACGTAATGTTTCCACTATTAACTGTACCTATCATCGATCAAAATAACATTCCCTATTCGGAATCGTCTTAAAATTTGAAATAAACCAACAAGACGGTCGTTACGCTCAATAGTGTGAAATAAATTGAATATAGAATGAACGTAGGCACAGCGGCGGCTTGGTGGCAGCGGCCCCGCGGCTAATTAAGGCTGTATCGGATATGTCCGCGCGATACCGCGCTAAGACAGCCGCAAATACTATTCGCGTCCTCGAGCGGAGCTACGAACTGACACGCCTTGGATGTGACAACAATTGACTTCGAAATTACACGCTTTGTTTATACAAACCTTTGGGGGCTTGCGAGTAGTCAAATACCGGATCTTTCATAAAGTAAACTTTACATATCAGAAGTGTTTCTGTTAATATTCGTCCAATTTTTGATTGACATCTAGATTTTTGTCGAATGGCATTGGCAAAATCGCTTAGCCCCCGTCAAGAGACCGGGGTTACCAGGACATCTAGCCGCAAGAACACACTTTTTGCAAAACGTATTAAAAACAAGGAGCAAATACAAAATTCTAGCTTACAATATTAAGAGAATGATGAATGTAGAAGCACGGCAGGTTCGTAAGGACAGAGATATTTGGCACTCGCTGCTTTCTGCCTACCCTATATATATGT
>DWGJ01002397.1:0-15922 GCA_018246895.1 Aspitha aspitha aspitha | reverse complement strand
TTGTGTGCTGAGAATAAATCAAACTCCGTTATAGTTCACTGTTGGAAACGTGTGTGCTACAAACTTTGTCATTTTAGTCTCCACCCTAAGGTTGCAGGTTTCCTCACGATTTCACTGGGGGTTTGATGTTAATGATAATAATTTAATGAATTATTCATTGATTTTTATACACACATACATACATACATATCGTCACGCCATATCCCTAACGGGGTAGGCAGAAAGCAGCGGGTGCCAAATATCTTTGTTCTTACAAACCTGCCGTGCTTCATCTAGATTCATCATTTTCTTGATGCATACACGCCCGTTTATTTTATTTTATTTATTGGTTTTTAAGTGTAAGTATTGTTCATTCATTATGATGATGACGATGGTGATTTTTAAATATGATGTTCATTGATAATGATTTTTAAATACTTATATTATTCATTGTAAATGAATTGTAGGTGTATTGATATTGTCACCCCATTTATTGGTGCACAGCTGAACGGAGGATCTCCTCCCATATTGGTAGGGATTTTTGTCGTAGACTACCACTCTGGTCAAATGCGGATTGGCAGACTTCACACACCCCAGCATACTTTATGGCATAATATATGGCATCTATGATGTGCAGGGTTTAGGTATGCAGGTGCTATCGGTATAGACGGAACTGTTGAAAGTTGCATTTATTGTGTAAACGATATAAAAATGCTAATAATTATATTATATGATAATTTCTAACGCTAAATGCTTATGATAAACGTGTCGTGGCTGCGTGATTTTGATAAATTGCGTTAAGAATGAAGTTAATCTCCCTGGAGATATGTAAGTGGGGCTCAACAGGCGGTTTGGTGACTAAGGAAGTCGCTCCCAAGATACATATATATAGGTCAATAGAGACACCTAGGTTTTAGAAAAATTAACAACCAAGGATGAGCGGAGAAAAACACGAAAAATAAGATATATAAATAAATAATAAATAACTGGGGACAATTCCACACACGGTTATCTGATCCCAAATTAGGCAATTTAGTGCCTGTGTTATGGTGACCAGACAGCTGATAAACATACATATACATACGTTATAGTACTTATATAGACATTGTTATTACGCCCAGACACAGAACAAACAAATGTGCTCATCACACAAATGTTTGTCCTGGCTTGGAATCGAACCCACGAGCTCCGGTTTTGCACTCAGGGTCTCTAATTACTCGACCAAGAGGCCAGTCAATATATACATATATAGGTCGAAGAAACAAAGTGTAGACAATTCAAGTTGTGGATTGCTAGGTTATCTCTTTCGTGTGTCGTTCCCCATTACAAATTCTTCCTAATAAAGATAATTGGAAGTAAATGAGTTGTATGGTATGTGTTGGTTTAAATTTAGGCTCGGTCGCCGTCATGAAGGAATGTTAAACATTAATTATTAATAACATAATAACATTAAACATTGCTGTGACCTCGAGCTATTCTACCAACACGTGGGCTGCCCTACAGGCATACCGGTTATTTAAGAACAGCATATCAGTAATGATATAACAATTGTATTTGGTCAGTTTTACATTAACATTATCAGGTTGTTTGCAGTCAATGAAAATCGAACTTACAACACAGTAATCAAAGTCAGTATCTACTGAACATGTCAGTTACTATAATATTTACTCAAAATAAGCTACCTTTAATACGTGTATATAACTCTTGATAATATCTAAAACGGTCTATAAATTCATATTACATACATACATACATATCGTCACGCCAGGTCCCTTGCGGGGTAGGCAGAAAGCAGCGAGTGCCCAATATCCCTGTCCTTACAAACCTGCCGTGCTTCATCTTCATTGGACGGGTTAGAGGGTGTTAAAATTGTGCCTAATACGTCACGAGTGATGTCAGATTAATTCGATTTGGTAACGATTTAATCATTCGCAGCGCCGACTGGTACAAAGGTCAGCTGACGGACGCCGAGCTGGACGCGCTGGAGAATCCCCCGACGCCCAAGCCGAAGCCCGCCGGGTCGCCCTCGCGCCGCAAGCCCCAACGCCCCAGCAAGAGCAAGGCGGTGGAGATCGACGAAGAGTAGAGCATTTATAGTTAGGTTATTAAATAAAATAGGTTTTATATGATCGTCAATGTGTTTCTTTAAACGAACCTTCTTTTTGTACTTTTATTACTATTAGAAAGCTTTATTAAAGTTTTTGGGGGTTATATTATTAGTTTGTCTATACATATAAGAGAAAAAGGTAACTGATCGCTGTCTGTTGCAAATACATATATTTAAAAATTCATAATGGGGGGCCTTAATATACGCAAGACAACCCAAAACAATGTTTTTTCATTTTGTCTGTTTGTGCACACAAATCTCAGAAACGGCTTATCCGATATAAATGCAGCTATCAGGAATATATTGTGATGGGCTTCACTTAACGTTTTGTTTTTTTTCTCATTGAAATCGATTACCAAATAAATAAGTAATTTCAATCACGTAATATGCAATAAAATCGCTACAAATTGTTTATTGATTGCTAGGCGGTAAGAAGTACGCCGAAGCAGCTAGTTATTACTATAATCCTATAAAATTTTAATTTGATACAGGAAGTATTTATATCATAAGCTTCTTTTTATTTATTTATTCCGTATACACAGCATACAGAGAGAGTTGCGAATACTTTTTACGTGAAAAGTAAACTATGTATGTATATATAATTCACTGCTGCACTTTGCTAGACATTTATTTTAGGAGTAGATAGATGGCTTTACTAGCAATGTTGAATTTTAAAAAAAATTACTATTATACTGTACAGGTAGACTAAGCAAAGTACATATCTATTGATATGTAAATATTCTATTATTGAGTTTTTTTTTAATAATCGTTAGAAAATCAGTGGTAAACAGTCATAAGATAAAATGTTACAACATGTAAAGGTACATTTTGCACATTTAAGAGAGCTTATACATAGAAGCAATGTTCAGTAACTCGATTGAAAACAACTTCTGTAATTTTTAGTGTTTTAATTTTTTATACATAAATCTCTTTCTATTTACATGTCAGTTTTTTGAAAATATATTTACACAGGTCCAACTGGTCAATACAAGTGGTTATAACAAATATATATACTTTATTACTACGGTAACTAATATCACGCTCGAATGATCGGTATTTGGTAACATTGAAATGTAAATTCATAAGATTTGCGTCGAGTACAAATGTAATAACGGAAAAATATAAACTTTTTTGTATAATAAAAGTGAGTATTTTCTCAAAGCGAGTGATTATCAATAGAAATAAATAGGAATCGGTGGAATAATTCCATTTTATGCTGTTTAAATTTGACTTATAGCTTAGTGTGGCAAGATGAAAACGAAAATCGAAATTATGCTTAACGCTGAATGGAATCATTCTGAAGTAATAAACATTTTCAGGCAACTATGTACATTTACTTTTTTATATTGTCATGACCTAGTCCCGGACTATGAGAGTAGTGATTAATCCATCATAATCTAAACAATCGTGTGACAAAAGTGCGTGGGACGTTTTTTATGGCAGGTCTGTTTAATAACTAAGTTGAGATGTTTCATATTTTAAGACAATTTCGTTTTCATCTCGTAACACCAAACTTTTCCGAATTACGCGTGACCGCAGTGTGGAACCAACTCGGGGTCCTCGCACGTCAAGCTCTGGTCGTCGAAGACTTTGCCTTCCCCACAAGCGATGAGTCGCGGGTGTCCCTCTACACAAGTTATCAGCCTGTGGCAGTCTCCGGGTACGGGGAAGCGCGGGAACGGCCAGAACTTGGCTGACTGGGTATTCGCAGGCACTTTGGTGGGGCACTTGAAGCCAATGACCGCTGTTGAATGATAAACCACATTAGCTTAACGTATTTTATAGCAAGCAGCATAGCTATCTTAGATTATCATTTATTCTTGATTGTTCTCATTAATAAAGGGCGTTTTAGTCAGTTTTTAGTTGCGTTTAAGACAGGTCTACTACCTTCTGGGTTACAAAAAGGTTGCAGAAGATCAGGCCAGTTGCAGCCGTGGGTGCGCTCGTCGTACACGAGGCCGGGAGTGCAGGGCTCCTGGTGTGGGATACCGAAGGCGCATTTAAGGTAGCTGGTGGAGCACTCGTCGCTGTCCGGGTAAATCCCGAACTGGTACTCACACCCCGGGGAGGAGAGGGGTGTCACTGAAAGTTGTAATAACAATGGTCACCAGAAATAGGTATAAAGTATGCATGTAGTTCATCTATAGTTCTTTTGTTTTCACACAATTAATTACTCAAGCTTCTTATGACTGTTTACTGCAATTTCTGTTCAAAAGTGTATTCATTACTAGCACTTGACATATTCAGGTATTTAGTTATTGATTGAATTTTTTTTTTTGTTATTGTGAACGAAATGATTTCATTTAAAAATTAGTTATTACTTTATGTAACATTTCATGTTAATAACGCAATATACACATGTATACCATATTGCGTTATTAACATTAAGAGAATTCGACCGATGAGAGTTTTGTTACTTTTATAATTTTTTATCTTTCAGTTTTTTGTCTTTAAAATATTGGTGTTCCGCTTACAATCTGCTTTCCTATCTCCGCAGTCGACGGCCCAGTGGTAGTTGCAATGGTTGTGCACGGCGCCCTTGCCGTCAAACAGCAGTCCGTTCTCACAGGTCTCCACGGTCAAGGTGCCGTTGGTGCAGAGGAAGAACTGGTCGCAGAGCTCTGGGTGCGCGTAAGCCTGGAATTCATAAATGGTGTTTTATTAACGATTACCTTTTGTTTCTTTAATATTGAAGTGTTTTAAGCCAGTAAGGAAGTATTTTTATCGACAGCCACAAACTAACAGCAATATGTTTATTATAGGTCGATAATGTCATTCAGTTCTAATACGAAATAAATACTAATAACTAATTCATAAATAAAAATAATAGTCCTGTTTACCTGGACTCCATATTGCTCTGGACACTCAGGCGCATGTTCTAGGAGGATACCAGCTTGAACTGAAAGACAAAAAAAGATTAACAAATGTGCTACTCTTGCGCTGCTAATACCAATTTAAACATTAATCATACTGAAATATGTATATACTCCAACTGCACAATAAATAGGATCTTTAGGATTATTCTATCCGTAGCTAATTAATACGTTCTACATTGAAACCGAGTACCCTTTTTCTCCTCCTTCTTTTAATAAGTAATAAATCAGCGATGATTTGACCTACGATTAAAATAATTAGAAAATCGTTTTTAATCATGCATGCGGCTAATTAGCAAAGGTTATCACTTTCGTTCGTTTCGGTTACGTGAAGCGTGACCGTTGGCCAACCCTGAGCCTGATTGGCGGTTGTTAAAACTGATTGTTTCAATACACTATTAGCAATACTGTTTCTTTTTCGCTACTCAAGGTTACACTTTTTTTTACCGCAGTTATGAAGATTGATAAAATTCAATTTTAAACTACTCACGATTGTGAAATAGACCAAAAATAATTCTAATCACCTTTACTACTCTGAAATATAACTACTCGTACTTAGTTACAATTTACGAATTTGGATTCATATGGCCAACTTGTTCATTTGAAATTGATGATATGAATAATTTTAATTTACATAATTTGTACCCCAACAATGTTTATAGTACAAATCTTGTATGTTTGCCAACAGTCACGTTACCAAGCAATACGCATTAATTTGGAATTATTTAAAACTTTTGAATAACTATTGAATGAATGAATTGAATACTTTTATTAGTCATCGTCGCTTTCTACCAGGCGGGATCACGAGCGAACACCTGACGAATACACACATTTAATTTTTTTAGCAATTTTCAGAGAGAACAAGTTTTCAAACATAAGTATCAAAATTATGTTATGAAATAAAAAAAAACATATGTATAATATTCAATATAGACTAACATATGTATGTGAACTAGTATGTGGTGGTCATAGAAGCACTCCATATTTACAAGTTCGATAAGGCGTGACCAGGTCCTGATTTGACTTTCACTTTTAATAATTCAATAACAAAAATGACCGACTTCCATTCAAATAGTGTCTGTTCGTTCCAAAATTTCACATACTTAACAATATGGATATAAATGCATCATTATTTCAATAGAAAGTTTTTATGAATCAAAGTCAACGATCGAGCTGGCAGACTATGAATCGAGCTCATCTCGGTTACTAGTAAATCGTGATCCATCGTCACGACATCGTGGATGTCGGCCGTTATACCACCACTTGGGACTTTTACTTTTGTTTACTATGTCTGTTTATAGCTGTGTTACTCAACACAAAGTACTTTACATCAATGCGTAGTAAGTGATGTGATAGTAAAAGAAAAAATATTGTTATCGGATATTTAAAGATTGTTTTCTGCTGAAAGAGCTATAGTACCGTCAAATTAAATAATTAGTATAAGTCACATGTTTAATGAAAAATAAAATGAAACTACTCGTATATATTTTTTTTCGGTAAACGAAAACTAGACTAGTTTCACAAGGTTGGTTGCTATTTTAAAATTGGAACGTTTCAAACGTAGATGAAGATAGATATTCCAATTTCATAAATGTCTCATTTAAACATATACATACATATGTTGTTTCACAGAACAGAAAACCCGGTTTAAATGATTATATGTTATACATACAAATGATTATAGATTATATATTCTATGTTATACTTCTGAGACTAATAGGTAAAATTAATGACAATTCCTTTTACTATTTGTAATATTTAATCAATCTTTAAGCAGCATAAATTTAAAATATTAGACATGCGATATTCTGTTTCATAATAATTGTAAAATATCTTGATCAGTTCTAACATTGTGAGCCGCATAAGGAAGAGGTATATTTATCTCAATTGTATTAAAAGATGCAACTTGATAATATGAATGCAATTATCTAGAATCATGCTCATGCTTATTAAATCGTAACAAATTACGCTGTCAGATATAAGAGCCACTTAAACCAAAATAATTATTCCGGTAGATTTAACAACCAAACACTCGTATAATATTAACACAATTCAGATGCGTGATAATAAATCGTAATGCTATTAATGGATTGTAAAATATTAAACCATTTAAAAATTATTAATACATTTTAGTACCAATATACACGACCTTGCCGTCGTACCGATATGCTCTACATTATGTCCAGCTTGTCGGTCAGTATGTGTTACGCCGATAAAATGCTACTCGTACCTCTTTTTTATGTAATAAATATTATTATGGTGAAATCTTAGCTTGTAAAGTTGTAGGGATTCTATTATTTGGGAATATTAATTTGGGGAACTAATATTTTAACGGTTGATTTGGTCAAAACGGCAAGCAATATTGTCAATAAAAAAAAAGGTTATCAATAAAATTCAATTGTTTTAATGAAATTTCAAACGGTCATAAGTAGAAACTTATTCTTAAGAATTGAATAATATGCTTGATTATATTGAATACTTATATGTATGTATATCTAATTGTAGACTTATTCAGGAACTAAAAAGCTAATTTGGATCAATTTCCGTCGATAATTTTGTTAGTACGTCTACAACTGTCTATTATATATATAGAAAAATGAATTATCGAATTTTTATAATCAATAAAAAACCTTTTATATACACTATTATATATACATATATACTATTATATATATACACTATTATATATATACACTATTATATATATATACACTATTATATATATACACTATTATATATATATACTATATAACTTTGCTAAAAACTAGATACAATATAATATAGTATATTCCATTATTGATTTTAAGAAGGTTGGCTTTTCAGTTTTTAAACGATTATAGGTATTTGCAACCTATTCTGTGGTATTATTCTTTGTATACATACGTATGCCGCTCTTTATATCTAAGTTATAAGTGTTCAAGGTGTAGTATAAAATAATGCTGTGTGTGCGATATTAACTTCTTAGCATCTGAGGTAATAGGAACGATTTAAAGCGGCAAAAACAAAGATGCGGCGTGTTGCACAGATTGTCAATCACCGCGCCATTATTAAGCAAGCCCTAGATTATGTTAGCAGTTTATTTCAAAATATTATATTATAATGTACATAATAACATAAGCTTCTTAAAATAAAATCCATTAAAAATAACAGTCAATGTTTGGAGATCTCATAAATATTCAGAACTGCAGTCGTTTCTCCGAGATTATAAAATATTTGTATTATGTATTTCGAAATAAATTGCTGCCAAATTCTATAATTGGTTGTAGATGCTTTGTTACAGTTTAAAGAGAAAAATAAGATGCAATAATATGATAACACGCATCAATTGATTATAGAATATTATTGCAAGACATTATTACTTATACAATTTGAAATCTGTTTACTTAAATGAAATAAACGAGGTCGACATAAAATATTGCGAGCATTTTGTTCTGAACGCATTTGATTATAGTAAATCGAGTGAACTGTGTACATAATACATATACTTCGGTAGCCACTTTCGTAAGGACTCAAACGTTAAATTTAATATATTATGGTTTACAAACAATGATACATTTTAGTGACCAGCGGTGGCAAGCGAAAGTAGTACTAACGAGTCGTCAGCCTTGGTGCGAACGCAACGGTGCGCGGCTCGTGTTCACCGTGATAGTTCTTTTAGATTAGATCATAGATATTAATTAGAACTAACATTTTTAAACTAAAACTTTCAACTATAATCTCCTAATTACAAATACGTTTGCTGTTTACAATTAAGATAACAGTTACGTAATGAATAATATTACTGCTCTTTATTTTCATTGTAGAGTCGTTTGTTACTTTAATCTCGCTACTGAAGGACTCACGTTAGATGTTGTTGATATACTAATCGGGTAAAGAAACTCCGTCACGGTAAGTGATCTCTACCAGTTATGTACACAGGTGTATATTAGATATTTTTGGACATATGTACGAGTAACATACATAATTCTACACCACTTAAATCTAGCCTTAGAAGCTTAGAAAATTTATTAGAATTCAGTGTTTTGTTGTTTCTGAGAATTACTATAAAACTACATTTTATGGGCTGCGTCCATCCCTGAAACACGTTTAGAAGATTATTTAGGTATCTATGTACGAGTACATGTACAAAATAGGAGTTCTTCATGCAGAAGTCGGTGTATTGACCTTTGTGCCGAATTTGCTTTTCATCATCATAAATGATTTTGTCTTTATGTAGCAATTTCGTGACCATTCAAAAAATATGAAATCAATTTTGATGAGTGCGTATTTTCTTTTATAAGATAGTAAATTGATGTACGTTCATTCTACATATTTACTGTCTGTATTGTATTGGTTCTCACGACAAGAAATTATAGATGCATACTTTGAAACAAGTGCTAATAACGACTTATGTAAAATCTGTTTAGAAGCATAATAGAAAATTATGCAACCTAAGTTTTTAAAGTGAATAACAGCAAAGTGTGACGAGACGACCTACGTTTAAAATTTTCAGTAACATTTTAGAGGAATATTTCTCTTTTTCACAATAAATATGACGTCACTCTGTGGTGATGTAAACTTTGATCGGAAATGTTTTCACTCGAAAATGACAATACGTAACTTTACAGTTTTAGGTTGAGAAAATCTGCACACCTAAATATGTTATAATAATTTATAATGTTTCTAAGATGTGTAAAGTCTGCCAATCGAAACACGTTCATACTGTCCATTATTTCTGTATATGTGTAAAAATATTTTCATAAATTGTTGTTAACATTAATATGCTTGATAGATACATTGGACGACTTGAGATTTTATTTTCAATCAAATAAAACACATAAAAAAATATAAACCGGTTTGTTAAATCCAAGTTGCTATTGACCCTTAAATACAGCGCGGTACATTGTTAAATGGTGTTCATGGAAGTTTGATAACAAGATTGCAAAATCGCGGAAGACGCGGTGAAACCTGTCTACGAGTATCTCGTAGGCATTACGTAACCACAGCGGAAACCGTTGACATCCTTATGTGTGATTTGCTTAGGCGTGTCTGCGCCTAGAATGGTTAAACTGAAGGAAGATTGGTATGTATGTGGAACAACGGAAATAATGTTTGATTATTGATTCTGAATGTACATAACTACATATAAAGCAATTAAACAAGAAATACTTATTATATGATCATGATGATGTCGTGGGCCAGTGTTAACCTTTAACAAGGTTATTTAAATGACATCATTTTAAGTAAGAAAATTTGAATAAAACGTTGAAACTGTTTTTCGGTTAAAGAATTTGATTATAAATCGATATACTACGATATATTATTAGACTAGCTGACCCTGCGAACTTCCTTCCGCCTTAGAGATAATATATTAGATGATTTTAGACTAATACCACGTTTCCTTCTTACGATTCGAAGGTAATAGGCGAAATAAAAAAATGCGATCCATTACTCTGGTTTAATTGAGGTTACATAAAACAAATTAACTTCTTCATATTACATGCATAAAAAATAGATTCTACACAGCACTTGCAAAGAATTGTTTATCTGTCAATTGCGTGTGCACGATGTTTGCGCGTTGAACTCCTTTGTATGAACAATAAGTCTGCCACAATTTCCATCTTAATCGTGGCAATTAGAGTATTATGATGCTTATAACTGCAATTACCGTAGCGTTGTACTATTGTATTTGAATCGCATGAGATAAATACATTTATTATACTACAATGTGGACCGTAGCAAGTGATATCTATGTATGTATTTATTTTTAATTACACGAACACAATAAATTACTATATCACTATTAAGTATGTTCATTTTAAGTGAAACTAACCAATTCAAAACTCTTAACAAAAATAGAATGTATTTTGGGCAATATTACAAGTAATCGTGGTTTTCTAAATAAACGATCTCTAATTATAATTTATAGTTATGAAAAGAGTTTAAAATTAAGAGTAATTATTTTTTATTGTGAAGTTAAATGCATTGAGAAATACATACTTTGAAGAGCGTTAGTTCATCGACTAAATTTATGGGAATTTAGTTACTAAATTTCATTTTACGGAAATTTTAAAAATTTCTGATTATATATGTATGTATACATATTAAGTTAAATGAAACTGTTTTTAAAAATGTTTTAAATTGCATACCATCACGGTAGTTATTAATTTCTTAGGTGATCAGGTAAACTATTTATCATGGTAATATGTAATACCCAACGCAGTGCGCTTATTAATTTTTACGCCTAATTGAAGTATTATATAATTATATTTAAATTAGGTTAAATTTATCAACTTCAGAGTGAACGCTGAACCTAAGTTGACCTTTAACGGAACCTGAGCCCTTAAACTTTAATTTAACTGAGTGAAAGTAATATATCCAGAACGTTGCAGTTCATTAACAAAAGAGATTTACTGTCGCGGTTTATGTAATGTTAAACGATATATCCTAATGGGACGCTGTTATAAAGAATAATCATTTAATTTATGTTTTTCATTATTTTAGTACCAAGAAAAATTAATTACAAATATATCAAAAACAAATCAATAGCATATTATCCGTATGCTTCCTAAAGAAACATATTATACTATCATATTCAATTTTACCGAGCCCTTTTAATATTTAAAGATGTTGTTATAATGACCAATATAGGAATATTGGTTATATAAACCATGTTTATCATATATATATGTAAATTTTTATACGTCTTTAACATGTTAAACAAGCGGACTTAGAAACTTTTTAAATTGTTTTTAAATCAAGAATTAAAATCAAACGAAAAGATTTCCATGCCAAATTCGCAAATGTGTATGATGGGAAGGCAGTGACATATTTAAAGAATTTAGGACTGGTTGATGTGGCACCAAATAAGAGACAAAAATATCATTGTGAGCTAAGCGAGAAATTTATGTCTTACTATGAGTTCTTTGTTTCCGGTGACAATTATGACATTGCATGACAATTATTGTACGTAACATGACGCCTACATACGCACTCTTTAAAGGTAGTAATTGAAACTCAAGATTTACCACTTCCTGACTACGCACATGCATACCATTGTCCATTGTGCGATATCCAAAATAACATATAATTTAAAATTGATTGACTGGTAGGTACCATGGAGAAAATTACGATTCCTATCATTGGAGTTTATCCTTTTTGCATTTGGCTAAAACACTTACTACCATTTACAAAGATTCTTGTGAATAGAACATTAAATTAACTTGCAATACTTTAGTTGTGATTAAACAAAAAGCGACATTCTTACATGATGTAATATATTGAAGGTATGTATATAAAGCGAACAGCTACTACTAATCTGGCAAGGTATGGAGACCTTGCAAATATTAAACTAAACTGATAATTCTTTAAAGACTTATCGCTAGAGTATTATCAACTAACACATGGTTCGTATTGGTCAGAAACATATTTTTTCACTGCCCGGCAACCAGCGCACTGCAGATGTGGGCCTTGAGCGTAAAACAAACGCCTGATTCCGGACCCCCTTTCCAATCGTTGGGCAACCGTCAATTCAAGGAAATCATTGGCTCCATTTACAAAAATTAGAAGCGGTATGGTTTGTGGAGATTGGAGAATTGTTTGGTACCTGGTTATGGTTTAATATTCGATTTGTATACAAAGATAAAATATTGGAGGTATAAATAGATATATTTTTTGCAGTATATTTTAATAACAATCGTCAATAACTTTTTAAAGTTCGAGGGACAGGAGACAGGTGTGTTAAGATGCTAACGCCATCATTGAATACATTTTTACCGATTAGATCAGAAGCTTCGTACTTTTTCAGATAGCCGAGCGTACTCCAATCATTCCCAGGGATACACATCCTTCCCAGGGTCTTATTACAACTTGTGTCTTTACTACTCAGCATCTGATGAAATATTGACAATAAGCTTCATAACTAAGAAAAGTAGCTATTGCTCTGGATCAATGTTGGAAAATTATGTAGTTTATACGTAGAAATCGGTGAATAATAAAGAAAATTGCTGTTAATGGAGATAATAAATTAAACAATTGTCATGTTACACAATAGATAAATTATTCATGTTACATATTATTATTACTTATGTATGTAATCACTAGTGGACCTGACCATGCGTTGCCGTGGTTACATTATGTAAAGTCATACATATATGACAAATATCGTACTTTCGGGAATTGGTTTTATGTAAAAATTTATTGACATTGACATTTATTATTTATTTATATTACAAAAACTACCCTATCTTTTAAGTTGGATCAAATAATAGATATGAACAAAATTTTATTGAAATAGGTTCAGTGGTTTCGAAGGTTTTCGCAAACGAACATCGTGACACGGGATTTTTATTATATATAAGAGATACTATGTATATGAAGGAAAACGTGAGGACATCTACACAGCTCAGGTCTTTCCATAATTTTTTTTAATATGGTATAAGCGTAATCTACGAATCTGCCTTTTTATTCTACTGCCCAACAGTACCATGAAATGGGTTAAAACAAAATTTGTGCAATATTTGAACAATTTAACGCAGTCGATAAATATGAATTATTACCCGGTGGAACCTGTCGATTGAAAGTAAAAGTAATGTTATACATTGCTTACAACTGTGCCATGGAGCAAAGACCTCTTAACACACTATCTGTAATTGTAGACAGTAAGTACCAGATATTTGCAAATACGTAAACTTGTTTCTGATATCTGTAACTTTAACGTTGATTTTAATTAAGTTTATTCACTTCGCAAACAAAATGGAACAAGTGCATAACATACTCGTAAACAATCTAATAAACTGGTATAATTTTGTATAAAATTTGCTTCAATTTTTTGTTATTTACTTAAGTCTAAATATAATTTTAATATCAAAATTATCAAATTATCGGAGACACTGCCGTGCCCTCGAGATAAGGTATAAGTAGGCTCATACGTCTCGGTTTGACCGGGATAGTCCCGGTTTGAGATCCCTGTCCCGGCGTCCCGGTCAAACTTGATAGCACCGACACCCCAACCAATCGTTCCCCCGCGCCATATATTCACATTTATTAATAGGTATAAGTAATCTTTGTTTCGACGAATTAAACGTAATAACAACTAGATACTTGATATTTCTGCGAACATCCAGTTTTGCGATGTCGAAATACTGGTTCCATATGTTATACAAAAATAATCAAGACTTATAATGGAAACAGGTGTGCGGGTTTTTGGACGCTACGTCATAGTTATGTGAGAACCTGATAACATTCAGTCATAGTGTTATATTAATTTGTAGGTACTGGGAAAAAAACTTCTCTCAGTTTAGTGTTAAACCTGTTCATGTTTCTGCTAATAATAAAATGCTTGTGAACCTGGCTTTATTAGGCATTATCTCTGTTTTATGTATTTACTTTGTATTAGAATATCTGAACTGTATTATACGGCAGAACAGACAAAATACACGTCTAATATGACTATTGCTAGTCAAATATGAACAGTAAGCCTTTCAAAAACAACAATTAATCCATCAACAATATAGCCTGGAGCTTACCCCGTCACGCTGTAACGTAGCTTAGAGAAGTTAAGAGATAGGTGCTAATCCGGAAGTGGTCACGACTTGAAGGTCGCTTACGAGGCTTGCCGACTGTTATGTAACGATAATAACCGAACAAAGCACTAGGGCGGTGTCATACTCTCATAGTAAACAACTTGTCGATGCTAAATCGATCCGATTGCAAATTATGCAAATGGCGCTTGTTATTGTCAAAGGCAGTATTTAACATCTCGATTATATATTACCTTTTCTACCTTACATTATTATTTAGGGTATCTGATATAATCAACCTAATATCCCAAAGTCAATTTTAGATCTAAAAACGCGATAATTATAGTTAGAAACATCTATAATACATTAATAGCAATATTAAGTAATATTCCTACGCGACCAATATCAAATCATTCTTTAAAATTGTAGTATAAAAAGCAAAATTGTATAAAAGTAACAAGAATAAACGTTGATGATAAAAGACTAAATTAATGCATCAAAT
The DNA here is from genome assembly GCA_018246895.1 of Aspitha aspitha aspitha. NCBI lineage: Eukaryota > Metazoa > Arthropoda > Insecta > Lepidoptera > Hesperiidae > Aspitha > Aspitha aspitha. The sequence continues at coordinate 961 of DWGJ01002397.1, read as the reverse complement.
CATGCTTATGATTAATAAAATCCTGTACAAAATAAGTAAAACTAATCTTCTAAATAAAAGAGAAACTAAAATATGTATTTGTCTACGTTTGTACCTACACGCTGTGATGAACACTCTGTTAATCAATGTTTTACTGATTATATAATAATAATAAGAATTTATGATGGACCGGTTGGTCTAACACCTGTCCATGTATTTTATGGTTATGAACGAGTGAGCAAAAACATATTTCGGATATTGTTGTAATTACCGTTTATGTTTATTTACGGTTACATATTACGTATATTTAAATTATAGGTAGGTACTTCTGAAAAATGCATAGTGCTTTAATTGATATAATATGTAGTTAGATTTTATTTTGCTCAAAATTAACTTGCTGATTAATTAGCTATGGAAATAAAATATATTTGAACCACGAAAAACGTATTTGAAGTTATGTAATAAAAATTAAAAATGAGGACATACCAGCAAATGGATTGCGAATATCTAAACAAACACGTTGGAAGCAACCGTTGATTCCTTACTACGCAATTGATAATTACGACGCTAATTAAAATTATTGACGATTCTCGATGTCCTAATTAAGAGTGAACTGTCCAGACTATTGAGAAAAACTTCCATATAGCAGTGACAGCCGAGTTGTTTAAAATTCAGCCTTCCATTCCAGGGATCTGGGTTCAAATCTGAGCCCGCACCTCTGACTTTACGTACGTTTGACACATGAAATCTAAATATCACTAGCTATAACGGTAAAGGAAAACTACATACAGGAGAGTAAATATATATCGCTGCTTTTCATGAATACTTGCACAATCCAAAATCCACATTTTACTGGGTAGCCATTTGAAAATAATACAAAATAAATCAATATTGTAGAAAATAACCAATCACAAAACGACATTTTTACGCGCCATTATCCCGGTTTTGCCGTTATGAATGTGAGTGTTACTGAGTATGAAAT
>DWGJ01002396.1:0-15924 GCA_018246895.1 Aspitha aspitha aspitha | reverse complement strand
GGCGGGGCGGTCGGGGCGGTCGGGGCGGGGGCGCAGCGCCGCGCTCACGTCGTCCGCGCGCAGCGCCGCCAGCCGCAGCGCGTCGGCCGAGCCGGGCTCCGCCTGCAGCGCGCGCCGCAGGTCCAGCACCTGCCAACACCACGCTACAGGGTCTATCGCGCGCTCGCCGGGTACCGCCTCATCGACGCCTTTTCTACGACATTGTTAACACTACAAAACTGTATTGCAGTGAGGGATCCTACCTTCCCGGATATTCGTATATATTTAATCGATGTAATACCCCGACCGATCTCATTTTTTATTAAGTCCTGAACATCCCGTCGTTAACTGAAACATTATTCATCTCCGCTACACACCGAACACCCTTGTGAATATTCAATTTGTAAGTCGTGTACGGGTGTGTCCCTAGCTACATAATAGGAATTCTAAGCTCAACCCTTGTTTTATTTACGTCATCACGCTAAAACCGTGTTTGGATGTGATATCAACAATATTTTTATAAACCAAATATTTTCCTGTATGAATTGTGAAAGTTCCCAGGTTTACACTTTTCTCCTCATCCCTTTCTCCTCTTTCAGCCATAAACCAACGTTGGCGTACTACAATAAAATCCATTCATTTGTTTTCTTTCATATGATACAATTAATAATCTCAGTAGGAATAGAAAACTCTATGCAAAATCCTCTCATCAAAAATTCTTTTCCTTATTCATCTACAAATAAATATATTGCAATCTTTATAGACGAGAAACATTCGAATCCAAACAATGTAGTCATTTAATTCTGATAAATTAATCAACCGAATCGGAGAAAATAATACCCAGGCATACAGAACATTCGTAAAGTACCAAATACGTCATTATGATGTAAAACCTAATAATTGATTCATACAATATTATGAATGTATTAGGAATAGTGAGACTATTTCTAAATGTTTGTACTCGTATAGTGCAAGGTTCTCCCCTTTAATTTATTGATTGCTGCCGATAATAAAGACCTGGTCTCGAAAACATTCACACGGGGACACTTAAACATTGATCGCACATCGAGTGGTATTAGCTCCATAGAAAGCAAGCTTATAAGCGTATTAGGGAGTCACAAGTTTTATTGTACAAAAAGTCTCCTAAAACCCCAGAAAAATGACATCGACTGCCTTCACGTTTATGTCAACACGTTAACTACCGCCGTGAATGAGGTGTTACGTAAACCGTAAATCAAACTATGATAAATCAATATAAATATTATGTACATTGTGAAAACAAATCGATACATAAAGTTACTTACAGTACATTATTTTAAGAAGATAAAGGAAAATAAAACTTACCTTAGAAAACAAAAGCGATCCTCGTAACAAAAATCGTCACTCGTATGAAACATTCTGAAGGACAAGAGAAGCCGTGGACAACGAGCTCGCACTGTTTGGCCGTGTCCAGTACATCCAAGAGTAGGGTGCGGTAATGTATGCCTTATTAAACGTCAAGGTGCAAAAAGATATAAAATAAATGTCGGACAGTTCTTCCAGATCGCCGAGGCCTTGAGACGATCGATCGCTATTGAGAATAATTACGAGACTCATTTATCGAAACAAACTACTGTTAGTAGCCAACGATAACACAATGCTTTTTGGAAATTCTATCACTAACAAAGCTTCCACGGATGTATATTATCGCGAATCAACTAAAAAAATTCAAGATCACCCGCGGTCACTGACCTATCCCGCCAAACGACAATAATGTTCACGTCGAAAAAACTAATTATCAATCACAATAAATCGTCTCGGAGCCGTGCGTGAGTGACCGCAACATCTGCGTTTTAAGGGTACCTTCCTAGCGGCATTGGCCTTGATTTCTTGCGGGGAAGCCGCCATGTTGGAGAAGGGCACGTCCACGTTGAATTTGATGGAGTGCAGCAGTTGCACTACCACATTCGACACGTTCTTGAACGACAGCTTGCGCCGCGAGCCCGTGCCCAGGCCCACGCCCGCCGATAAACACATCTGCGAAATCGATTTTACAATCAGGAATTTTCAAACAGTATCTCTAAAGACAGATGACCGCATACGTTTTGTGTGTAGCAAATGACGCATCCTGCGTAATACGGTACTCTGTTGACATATTTTAAGTTGAATCAAATAATCGATACGTACAAAATTTCATTGAAATCGATTCTGTGGTTTCGGAGATTTCGCAAACGAACATCGTAACACGGGATTCTAGTATACTATATAAGAGATTTGTCCAATAATTTTATTATTTTACTTTAAAATGTTTTCAATTTTTGTTTCCTTCTTTTGTTGTTGTTAAGTTATTTCGTATTCCAAAATAGTGGTAACCTAATAGATCTTCAACAGATGTATCGTAAACTAAATCATATCGCGTGCTTGCGTTCACTAATCATGCGGTCACCTTTCTTCGCCTCGGCGGTGGTATTATAAAGTAGGTCTGGATAGAGTGGTCGCGGAGGTAGGCGTTGCGACTGGCCCCGTGCCCCGGCTCCACTTCGTAAGCACCGCCGAGGCATTCCAGCGTCGCTTGCGTTATGTGCACTCGTCTGGAATATTCCAAATGTAAACAGAATAAGTGTACGAAACGTTGGGACCCCAATAAATATTACTAATTAGCTATTCATTTTTATAGCTCTCACACACCACGGGAGTATTGGATACCGTCCAATGCACACAGATATTAATTTAGGTTTAGGAGGGTTTATTAACTTACGACACAAGGGTCGCCCAATAACCCATATCAGCACAGATGTGCTCTATAGCAGGGCGGCGGAGTAAACTGCTAACCTTCCCAATTCCAAAGGACTCTTCTGTACTACTTCCATGCGTTGCAAACGAACCATAGCTTACAAAAGCGAATCTATAATTTCAGGAGGAAACGGCCCTACATCGAATCTATATAAACATTAATTAAATTTCTCATAAACATTGGATATATTTTTAAAATCTTTAATTTAAATTTGATTAATAGTAGCGAGATCTTCTTAAACATCATTACCCTTTACATCCTTCATATGTAGGTACTTACATCATAGTTTTGAATAGAATTGCAATAATAACAAATGGTCGGCTGCTTTACCGTATAAATAAGTTATTACAGAATCGTCTTTTTTTACGCGTGTCAGTTATTACAATGTGTGTCAGATTTATTCGTGGTGGCAGTCTACATACCCGGGTTCGCCGCCAGCCTCCATGTTGTTAGCGAGCGTGACGTCATTCGACCACACATCGTACTGCCATTTCCGCAAGCCCAAAACCCCACACAGCACTCGGCCCGTGTGGATCCCCACGCGCATGTTCAACTGGACATCCGTCGCTTCCACCACCGATCTGAACGAAACAACGATACGTCCGTATTGAATAGATTGAAAATGTTAATAAACCGCATGACGACAATTCAAAACGTCCACCGGTGTTCCATATCGTATGAACTAGTAGAATAAAACTGTAATACATTTTGAAATGCTTTGTGTACGTATTCGTAAATATGTACAAGCTGCTACATAACTGCTGACAGGTGCATTTTCAATAATACTACATACAAAAGAACACAAGTCAAGATCACAATAAAGAAATAAAAAACTAAATAATCAAAAATCATAATAAGTGTATACCCTATAGCACATATCTGGTTAAGAGTATGATTGTTGATTTCGCAAGAAAATAACTACCCAATTGACATGTCACTAAGAAGTAGACTCCGAGTAATAAAAAAGAACTTTCGACTTCCCTCGCAGGTCAGAAGCCAATGGCACACGGAAGACATCGTTTCGAGATAACATTTATTGCCACACAGCGAGAGTATGTCGAGCAAACGAAAAATACTTCATGTAACGAACCAATCAGATACAATTTGAACTTCAGCAAACAAGTCCTAATGGATTTGAGAAGTAATTACAAACCTCATATTATCATAACCTACTACTTTTATATTGTAGTGAAAAACAAAATGATCGCAACTCGCATCAATAAACAAAAGAAAATCACTTTCCTTGAATGAAAATTACGATGTCAGTGAGCACATAAATCGTACATAGTTAGATTTATATTTAGTCTACTTATTCGATACAGAGAACGGAGAAGCGATTAAGAGTAGAAAGCATTTAAAAGTACGAAACATAAAATAAATCAAGGAAACGCATGAGAAATAAACTGTGATAAACTTGCTCCCAGTGTATTTTATTTGCGGCGTAAATCACTGGGTTTTGTAAATTTCTATTGAGTTGATAAAACAACCGGAAGATGAATAGCAGGCAACTTGGCAACACTAGCACGGTTCCACAATTCGCGCCAGATTGAAATGTAAAATTGAAACACTGGAAAGATAAATTAAACGATGGCATAAATTTCATTCGAAGCATTATAGGTATTACACATTAACTAGGGCACAGATTTTATGAAAGTGGTATTTATTACGCAATTTAATTATCTAACCCTGTATTAAAAGCGATTAAGCTTTCTTTACATTTGATTTTTTGGATGGGTCCTCTTCCATATGTAGTTGATGTAATTAATGAAAATTAAGTAAAATTCAACAATTATAACAAGTAATTGCTATTTTCCAGAAAGTAGAAACGAAAAAACTATGTTTTGTTCTATAACGAAGCCTATCTAAATTAAAGCCGTTTCTCAAATAACGCACTTAATAGAAGCAAGGACAACGTAAATTAATGTTACTCGTAGGTAGTCAAGAGCTGCCCTAATATATCACTCAAAATAGAAGGCCCACAAACAAGGGCGGTAGCTAATCCATCACGATAATGTATAAGCAGCAATGCTATTTATATTAAAAATACTCAAATGATTTGAGGCTCTTCAAATTTTAAAATAATTTTGTTTGGAATTTTATTATTTATGTTAACTATCGAATAACTTCTCTGGCTTGACTGGTACAAACTGCCATGTAACATTAAGTCCACCCTTTGTAAACAACAATAAAGAATAAATAAATAAAGATATAAACTTAACTGATGACTAAGTAGAAAGACTTGTTGGGGCCGTTTGTGAACATTTTATTTTCACAAAGTTGCAGATAGGCGTGCTTGTGACTTTATGATAGTCAAGCAAATACAAACCAATGCAGTGTAACGGCGAAGATATTAGGACTTGGTCTACGTGCTTCTGTATCCTCTCACAGACCGATTGGGCTTCAGCTGTTACTGATAACAGTCTCGTGAACAACTTTCGAGTATTTAATTGATGCCCCGTTTCTGCCAACTACGAATATAAACCGAAACACAAAGCATCCATTGCTTAAGGGAGATACATTAGCAAACGTACATTCGACGTAAAACGATTATTCAAATGGAGTTTCATTAAACGTAATGTGATCTACCCATAGATAACGTATACCACTTCGAAAAATTGTTTTATTATGTACGTCGTAATAAATGTAAATGACCCGTCATATAAAGAGAGATTCTCCAAAGATTTGGGATGAACTCGCTACAAATGACGAAATACGGGCAGACAGCATTACGACGAGAGTAATCCATTTGCGTGCCGCGCCACGTCAGGAACGTGTGTAATTGTACATGATTTTGTACTTTACCTATAGAGTTCCCCGCTTGCGCGGCTGTATGTGGCTACGTCATACGATAGCTCCCTGAGGAAAATAATTCGAGCCGATAGGTTAACCTATGTTCGGGACGACAAAAACGGCCATGACAAGTTTGCTATCACACAACATGATGTCGTTACAGAATCGCGTTCTTTTTATTCCCCTCTATTTTAACACGAACTTGACAAAATTAGTGAATGATACTAATTGTAACTTTCATACTAATAATATTAAAACCTAAATTGAGAAAATGAACATATCGCTGCTTTTCATGAATACTCACACAACACACAACAACACATATGGCATCGATTTATTTTACGTACATATTTCCTTCCACAGAGTTTGACGGAGAGCCGACTTTAAGTTCAAAAATGGATGCTTAAAGCGCTCCTTCGGTCAACTGTGGGGTAAAGTTGTAGGTACATGTTGTTATAAAAACAAATAATTTCTAATAAAAATGAAAGTATTGGCACATTTTGTTAACGAAAAGGGAGCACTTGATTACTCTCTACAAGATTAATGTCATGGAAATAAAGAATGGATGGAGCTAATGTGAAACAAACGAACATTAACGACATTACACAATTGTTCGCTAATCCAACAGCGTTGATTAATGGCACATTTCTTCTCTAGCGTTACTTATATTTCTATATCATGTATTTACAAGAGAAAAAACTACGAAGAATGAAGAAAAAAATCATGTAGATACATCAACTTCCTAAGCTTTAAGCCAAATTATTTGCAAGAAAGATTTGTAGCAGTAAAGCACGCACATTATTTTAACGATACAATTCGGTTCAATTTATAAGGTACCTAAAATGAGACTAAATAAATAGTACCTACGGCGTCACGGGTTGACACTGGGTGACACCGGGTACATAAATGAGGTAAATTTTGATACACTAATATATTTTGATTATCTTTCAAGAAAAAGATTCATTATATACAGAATGTCGTGCAACATGATCGTCTGTACGTAAGAAACGAGGAATGTAAACAAAATAAGATATAGTTATACTGAGAGGAAACCAGTGTCCAGCATTGAAAAGATAAGGGGTTTAATGTGAAAATGATCGTTAAAATACATATTACGTAAGCAATCAGAAGTTTTATTTACCGTTTCTAACATTAAGGCAAAGTGAGACAAGTGTTTGGATCAACGAGAAAATGCGAGCGTTTCTGACAAACAAAAGTATAAAAAGTTGCTTGTAAATGAACAAAAATGGCTCATAGAAATGGGGAAGAAAGGAAGACATATCTTGTGTAAACGGGAGTTCGTGCACAGTCATTAATATAAAACGCCTTAGTCACCCCGTTATCTTCTTTTTTATAGGAATCTTAGCAGATACGAAATTGACGGTTCGTATGAAACTATTGTGTATTCGTTATAAAAAAATGTTCTTTACAATAGAAAGTACAAATGTATGAGAAATATAAATCTGTTTAGTATCTACTCCTAAAACGAATAAGATAAGAATTTAAGTAGGTAGTCGTGTACTGGAGAGAAAACGCTAATCTGACTGATATCATTAACGATGAATATCGGTTCAGTACCGTTGCGAAAGGTACTCGCCGTACAATAGTCAGTAGAATTCTTCCGACGCCGACCCGTTAACCGAGTTTAGTTCGCAGCTTCAAGTTTAAATGAATCGTAGTTAAAGTTTTTAATAATATTTTTAACCATTGTATTGTTCCACTGTTGGAAACTCTCATGTTGAGACGGATTCTACGTCGACCGAGTGCATATTAGCAGAGCTCACACACCACAGAAAACATTATATGTTATATTGAATACACTAAGGAGGTTTCCTCACGATGTTTACCATCACCATTTATACTTATATACTCGTATATAAACAATTGTACACCCTAATCAGACTTACAAGGTTACAGTTGAGACAGACAGCGTGGGCTGAGATTGAGTTAGCACGCACATCTTCATTCGGCCGTACTAATTCTCCAGTAGCTTCGTACGTCGCTAAATTAACTTGTCTGAGATGATATTCATGAATAACATTAGAAGCCCGTTTCGATTTGCATACAATGTTGTTTCTATAGTAGGTATACGTTTTGATTACGAACCATATACTACATACGAGTACATGCATACTTTCACGATAGATATAAAATTCTAAGTATGTACATTTCCGTCTGTAGATGTTCCTTTGTTTATATTCCTATCTGTCTGTCTTTAATTTTAATCATAAATTACTTTTACGAAAGATGGGTATACCATAAGGACGATCTTATGGCCGATAATAATGGTTAATATACTTTTCGATATAATTTCACCCTGTCTATTAACTTTAACATAACTGTATTCAATAAACAAACAGGATGTGATACGACTACATATTACCTATATGTTTCAAGTGTGCAGTATTAATTTCTCCTCGACTCCCCAGTGCTACGCTTAACTGCCTCAGTGGTGGGATTTTATTAATGAAATTTTGTATTCGATTTGCTTTACGTAAAACAAGGTATTCCTTTAGGATGTTTCGGGTACGAATGAAGTTTAAAACACAATATAAATTTATAGTCTTCTGCTTATATTACGTTCTTTGTTTTTAATGGTGTACATTATCTTGGTGTTCAATAAATAAATGTTAACAATATCATACGCGGTCTGTTTGTGTCATACGTAAAATTAGAAATTGAAAATCTCATTGCCATACATAATTTTAACAGCAGAATACAAAAGGATATATATTAGTAAAAGTATGTATCTACTTATGACAAAATATGTATCATTTCGATAAAAAAATTACAAACCGCCATTATTTTATTGTTGTGTCGTTATTGTGATAGGTGACATATAACAATGTTGGTCGAGCGACCGTTGAACACGAAACAATTCGGTCCAGTGCTCACAATGGGCGCTTGTTTAATTATGATAGCCCCGTTAACTATAATGCTATTATACTTGAAGGCACAATAAAGGTTAGCTTGTACATTAAAACAAATGGTTATTAAGCGAGAAGTTATAAAAACTCTAAAATAAATTTATTTAAGAGTTCCGGGAACGAGAACAGACAAATTCTTTTGTTATTGGTCAATTCCTTGACGTTAAGTGGTCCTCGATTCTGAAAGATACACAAGTTGAACTTGGAGAATTTTACCACGTTAATGATTTTTTGTCTTTTTCTTTTTAAAGTTATTTATGACCCTTAGCATAATTTCTAACACGTTAAATAATGATCTTATTGTCTTTTTTATTACTATTGTAACTCCTGTCACCATTTCTCAACATTGCCGCAAGGCTTGACTGGTAGATAACCCTACGAAGCATTAAAGTCCGTATATTGTGAAATAATAGTAACATGCTCAAATAACACAAGCAACAATTAGCAATGAGCTATTAATTTGATACAGTTGTATGTATATTGTAGATAGCAGTATCATTTGCGGATCGCCGAGGTGCTAGTTGGTGATACGTGCCATGTCACTATCGACGACCAACAACAACCCTTGAACACGACAACGCGGGTCAGCGGTCGCGAAGAGGCCCTGTTAGCGCCCTCTGTCGTGTGACACACAATTATGATACCTTAGATAACACTTTTTGGGTCACGTTTAGGTGTTGACTTGTATAAAAGCTTTTCAACTGTCTCCGGTCCACACATTGCATATTATTTATTATCAACTTCACAAATTAGCTTCTTTCGTTTCTATAAATACGATTTAAATGAAGATGTAGGTACTTCATTCACTATTCGCTTTAGTATCCTGTATGCTACAGGTTGTGTTACTATTACAAATCATAAACCGTATATCGTTCAAAAACTTCCATCAATTTATAATCGCCGACGTATTGTAAACACTCATCAGTAAGCAATAAAACATCGTGTTGAATTATGTATTAATCCGCCGTAAAACCATTGGCGGCTAAAAGTTGTGAAGCGCTTGGAAAATATGAGCGCTCAAATACTAGACAATCAGGGCCGAGTACTCGATCTCGAACTTTTATTTATATCGTATACATAAAAAACGATAACGTCAAATATTGGAACGCTAAAAATGCATCGTAAACCTAAGTAGATATAAAGATTGAAAGTGGCAATCGCTTGATACATTTCAAGCACATTAAAATGTTGAATGAAAACTTAACAGTACAAACACTTAAAAAGGGTTTGAGCCTAATTATGTCTCTTGAAACGGAATTTCATAGCATAGAACAATGTTTTGTGTTTCTCTCATTTTGAATAAGTAAATAGAAATATGTACTTAATTTAACACTTCTTGATAGGTATTTGCTACATCTTTTCAATATATAGGCATGAGAACTCGCTTATATTAGTAGCCGAATGTTTCGTTATTACCACATATATAACAATATTCATCCGTTTACACATAAAGAACATACATTGTTTACAATACTGATGCCTTGTTATGCAGACCAGTTTATCTTTCTAGGAATTTGATGCCCAAACATAACAATGCGCGAAGTACTTTCATAATATTAGGTCAGGTCAACAATAAATATTTCAAAGAAAATAATAAACCAACCGAATTGTTACTGAATAGTATGTATTTTAGTTTGGGATATTTTCAGATTTTGCTAAAGTAGTCATAATATTTTTAACGCTTTTTATCTTTTTGATAAATACTTCCGGAATACAAGTATTTAACATAAGATCTATAGGAAATCATCCGTTAACAACTACGAATACATTAATGAGTGTGTTTATAATTTGCTTCAGCACGTGTCACGGTACTTAATTCTTGTTAGAATGTAAAGCTCTCAACAGCCAAGAGCAAAAATTTGTTCGCATCCAAGTACTAAAAAGCAAATTCTTAATTTTATTGATATGTAGTAAGTAGAATTTAAGCAATTAAAATTTTATGTCGAATAAGAATTGTTATATGCTTCACATCGGTAGTTTGAAAACATTACAATTTCCTCGTGCTCACTATCCTATCATTCCTATTCACTTTAGTTTCTTACTAGTCATTTTTGTTCCATTAATAGGACAACTCTTCAGAATCCTACGTACATTAACAATTTTTCGTCAGCTAAAATAAGCGAATTAAGTTTAAGTCAAGAATACAAAGAGAGCATGTCACTTAAAAAACTTTCTTTGTCGTTACGTTGGCAACATTAGTTCTAGTAGTACCAGCAGTCGGCAGCTGTGCAACTGTGCGATAAACGCACACATTGTTTGTTTTCCCGCACATCACTCCCGACACCCGCGCCGCATTGCCTGCATCACAATAGCCAACGGGAGTCGATGCTATTTTAAAACTCTTTTTATGAACCCACATGTCACTAATAGTACGTTGCGGATCAATTGGCGCTTATTCGCTCCATTTAGCAGCGACAAACATGTTCCCGTTTAGTACGTGTATTCGTAATGACTGAAATGATGGTTAAGAATAAAATATTCCAGTTATGTTTTAACCCATTACCATCTTACTACAGAACACGAGCTTTCCCAGTGGGTGACAAAAGTAACAGTTTATTTCACACGGCGACACAGTTCATCGACAATTTCATACCAACCTGATTTGGTTGCAACTTTGGGTGAGCTTAAATATAACAATACACATCATGCTCGTTTGAACGCAATCAAATGGGGTACACAAATGCTTAGCAAAATGTGCTACCAGCATCAGTCATTTAGAAAATCGGCCGCGCCTGATGTTGCTGAACCTAACGAATTGTTTACGAGTCACTAACACGTTGGCTCTGTGATCGCTACAACTGCATCTCAATAAATATCTACATTGAAATAGGGTCAACATGACAAAATTAAACTATTTACAAGTGGAAAGAAAACTTGAAGACTTCCTAGAAGATTATGCGAATTGAAATATAACTGTTCACAGCTGTGTATACAGACAGATGCGCAAAATCTAATTTATCTTGATCGTGACCCAGATCCTTATGCTTCCAACTAAAATGATAAAGTTACTGGGGAGATGTAAGCCTTTATTTTGCTTAATAAATGAGTGCTCCACTCGAGCTCCATTAGAATCTGATACTAATTAATGTCTCGACATATATTAGGACGAATTTAATAATGCATATTTTAATTACACTATTACAATATCAGGGTGCATACCAAAACTAAAATAAACTTTTATACATATATTCCATAATTTAGTACAACTATAATACTAAATAATAATAATAAATACAAAGTAATAATCGCAATAAAATAAAGACAAGACATCGTCAGTGTCCAGACATGGGGATACATCAGAAATTTTACAGAATGATATACATTTTAGCATTAAGGCAAATGAACTGCTTTTTCATTACGTATTTTTTGAATCAGATCATAATGTTCATAATGTTCATCCACAGATACCTATTCAAGTTCTACATAACAAGGCTTCTCGTAAGTGCTTGTTCGGCCAAGTAATTACGGATACCATATATAGATATAACGCACTTAACAACTTCACACATTTCTGCGGCAATTACTCAGGCGCCCTGGCACACACTACTAACACATATTTTATTTACAAAAATACTTGAGTGTTGTTATTATTAGCATAAATCCGAACAAGCCGAGAGCCACAATAAAATAGCATGTCGTAAAGAAATGTGTGGGTTTAAGTATATCGTATTTCGAGCTGTTCTGAATATTTAATTAACGTAACGTGGTTATGTAATATTTTCTAACGTAATATACTAAAAGAGGCATCCTCGTAAAGTTACAGAGTAGACATTCATTGGCGAATGAGTCTGGAACACTCGCCGTGATAATCTTGATATTTATGAATGGAATCGGAAAGAAACGTGTTCTAGTAAGAGAGGGAGAAATGGAGAAAGAAAAATAGCAATGGAACGATAGGAAAAGAGATACAAGGATTTTCGTTTCACCGCGCAGAACGGAATACCGTTAGCTCGCCTCGTCAGTCGTAGGGTTGTACTCATTTACTCATAGACGTACTGTGATTTGGAGGCATGTGTATGCGGTTTCGGTAAGTGTCGATTGTCTTTTGCAATACTTTATCGAAGCTGTCACGTGTATACAACAACTGTATGACAATTTTATGTAAATATTTATAAGCGTCATATAAAAATGAGAAAGGGAATGCTCCGATGGTTCGGGCATTTGGAGAAAATGGATGATGAAAGAATGACGAAACAGATAAACAATGCGCGTGTTGACGGACGTAGGTGCCAGGGGAGACCGAGACTGTCCTATCTCGACCAAATAGGTTAGACATTGGCTGATGGGGGAGTCAAGAGTATCCGAAACTGGCGTGTACCTTTGCATGAAGACGAAGCAGGGTTGTAAGGACAGTGATATGTGGCACTCGCTGCTTGCCGTCTACCCCGTTAGGGAACAGCGTGACGGTATGTATCTACAGATATGTAATACTTACAAATAAAAGAGAGAGTAGATGGCATTGAAAGCGATGTAGAGGGAGACAGAGAGCAGCAGAGACAGCACGAACATCAGGGTGTGGTAGCGCGCCTGCAGCCACAGTTTCAGGCTCACGATCACCATCATTAGATGGAACAGGATGGCGCCGAAAGACCTGGGAACCGATAGACCACTGACTGATCAAAAGTTCTGACCGCCTTCGGCTAATAATGTGTTACGGTCGGCAACACTAGTATATTACTCACTTTTGTCTTTGTTTGTAAAAAAGTTAACATGATTCGTAGTCATACTATTCGTTCGTTTACTGCGCATTTAGTTTTAGTGTTTTTTCTCGGTTTAGTTGAAATATGTAGGGTATATGTAATTAAGCTAGATTTATAGTGCTTGCGCAGATACGATTTCATCGCGGCCCCCGGATCCTCGCGCCTCGCGCCCGTACGTTTCGTTACCTGCATGGGTGAATTAGTAGCAGCGAGGCTCGTGAAACCAACGATATCGCTGAAGTAAATCGTCACGCAGTTAAAACTCTCCGCCTGCACCGGGTCCCCCCGCTTCAGGGCTTCTGCCACCGACCTGGAAATTTCCAATCAAACGTAACATCCGTTCCGTTATAAAATTGCAGTCTACCAATCCGCACTAGACCAGCGTGGTAAATTAATAGATAATAAAATAAATAACTGGGGAGAATTCAACACACGGCTGTCTGATCCCAAATTAGGCAATTAATGCCTGTGTATGGTGACCGGACAGCTGATAAACATACTTATATACAATATAATACTTATATAGATATTTTTATTACGCCCAGACACAGAACAAACAAACGTGCTGCACACACAAATGTTTGTCCTGGGTGGGAATCGAACCCACGACCACCGGTCTTGCAGTCAGGGTGTCTAACCACTCGACCACGAGGCCAGTCGCTGTTACTGTTACACATGACTAACGACAGGCAAACCACGGTCAATTGCCGCTTCGTTACTATGAGAATTCAAAAAACTCCTTCTTGACATCTTTCGTAGTACCGGCCCGCCGCGACCCACTCCTGTTCTCGCAAATTTAAATTGGATTTTAAATTCGTATTCGACTCTCATCTGATCAGGATCGCCGGGACGTCGGAGGAACGTTACGCTTTGCATTCCCATTTCATATTCCGTTATTAAGTTCAGATAAATCTGCGGTCGTCGCCTCGCGCGGGATGAAGGGTTGTTTATTGTTATCATTCTCGCCACGTGCCAGTGTTTTTAATGATTCTTATTGATAACTGAGCAATTTTAGATCCGAAAGATGACACACAAACGAGGTGAGTAAAACCCAACAAAGTCGTAAGCAGTTCACATACGATCAGGAAGTGAACTACCTAACTACTAACTACCTAACTATAAATAAACTCATATCCTATGTCCCCTTTTTATAAGGTCAAAAATCAAGGATTCGGTTTTGGATTTACTGTGGTTATTTTTTATCGTCGTCGTAGTCAGGGGACAAGCGTATGCTTAAACAAAATATTGTAATACGATCAAATATTTATAAATAACGCCAAAGCCCTTGAGCCCTGAAGCGCCAAGTTGTGCGTCGTTAAAGGGAAATGCAAATTCGCTCGGAGACCCGCCAACCTTCCGAGGAAAGGGCAACATTTATTTATAGCTGGCGATGAAAAATACATGTATGTGAGTAATATGTTTTTTGAAGGCTATTCATATTTGGAATGGATAATTCCAATGGTTCTGTTATAGGAGATCGGTATAAAAAGGTTTTTTTTTAAACTGGGGACAGTTCCCCACATGGCTGTCTGATCCCAAATTAGGCAATTTAATGCCTGTGTTATGGTGACCGGACAGCTGATAAACATACATACATACGTACGATATAGTACTTATATAAATATTTTTATTACGCCCCGACACAGAGCAAACAAATGTGCTCGTCACACAAATGTTTGTCCCCGGTGGGAATCGAACCCAGGACCCCCGGTTTTGCAGTCAGGGTCTCTAACCGCTCGACCAAGAGGCCAGTCATTATTATACCATCGCACCAGGTCTGTAACGGGGAAGGCGGAAAAGACCGACTGCCAAATGTCTCTACAGCTGTATAAATCTCAAGAAATGAGTCATGATCTGGGGAAAATTCTATCCTTATTGCAATTTAAATTATTTTAGTACCATTTTAACCTAGCAAACAGGTAATCCAGATAACTGATGATAAATGGTCACTATCGCTTCTGGAAATATCTTGGAGTGGACAATGTATTCCAGGTTTTTACAGGGACCTTGATTTCAGGTTTCCAGGATTGCATGTTATATATGTTAGGGACCTGGTGTGACGATATGTATGTTATACTAACTAAAATCTAAAAGGAACATTTGATATACTAGTCATTTTTAATTAACTAGTCATTTTTGATATACCAGTCAATTTGATATACCAGTCATTTTTAATTAACTAGTCATTTTTGATATACCAGTCAATTTGATATACCAGTCATGGATTTTAATGGAAATCTAAAAACTTATTAAGTTATTCTCATTGTTTCACATTTTGATATTGTTATATATATTTATTGAACTAATAATTGTCTACAACCTTTAAATGTACCCATATTTGTCCAAAATCATCTTTGTCTTTGTCTAAATGCACCATTAGTCACTGCACTGCTCTGTGCTGTCTTCTCTTAGATGTTTCAGGTTTATTGATATTGTTTATGATTTAATGATTATTTATACAGAAACAAAAGCGCACAGTTGTAACAATGCTCTCAATAAAGAGACCGAAGTCAGAAAGAGGGTTACATTCGACACGAAAAGTCTAGGAGATGAAATAAACTTGTCCAACAGTGATCATCTGGAAAATGGGGGAATTATTGTGAGTAAAATTGACTTATACTGATAAGCAGTGATAGACTAGTGGTTTAAAATTCAGCCTTCCACTCGGGAGGTCTGGTTTCGATCCCGGCACGCACCTCTGATTTATTACGTGCGTTTTATAACTAACATTTAAATATCACTCGCTATAACGGTG
>DWGJ01002395.1:0-15928 GCA_018246895.1 Aspitha aspitha aspitha | reverse complement strand
AAAATAAAATGCCTCTTTGGAAAAAATTCACAAAAAAACGCGTTTTTTCTGCTTCGCAAGTGGATATAACCCCTTAACAATAGTGCTTCGAGAGGAAGTTCTCTTATATTTTAGTTGTTTTGAAGCTTCATAAACTATTCATATATTTAAGAGTTCGGAAGCAAATGTTAATACTCGTCTCCTAGTGTGAACGTGCCATATATTTACCTTTAAGCTGTTATAACCGTTAGAACAGCTTTACTGACCCAGTGCAACTTGTACACATCAGTGTAGAAAATCTAGTGATCTACCTTTAAAACATCTTGCATGCAACATAATTGATTATAACATGTAGGCTTTTATATGGCGGTCTACTAAATCGTTTCCTGTTACTCCGTAGGCAATAATTGTCAAAACATCTATTTTCTTCCCCCTATTTTTCTGTTAACTCACGTTAGCTCAGATTGTAATATACATAAACCTCTATACATAAATAAGATATATAAGTATAGTAGTGCGTATTTTAATTTGTATGCGTTGTTAGTATTAGCCGTTGTAACAGTTTCCCATTAATAAGATACTGAGAAAAGTTTTTTCACAATTTACATTACAATGATATCGTGGAAGTAGTTTTCTTTATTGCCGTTTTCTGTGTAATCTGTTGAGATGATAATACTAAGGGGCCGCAAGGAATGCAAAACAAAAAACATTTTGGAAAAAAGTACTGTAAAGATATACGAATACTTCGATGTATCTTAGCCATAACAACTTTTTAGGACTATCTCCTTGACTACATTAAGGGCTTGTTATCATTTAACTTTAGCTAAAATGTCTAAGGTATATATTGCGAATTATATTCGCATTCGCAATCAAGCAGATTAACTACGTACATAAAGCTCTTAATGTATTTATTGGATTATAATTCGTTCGTGTCTGCCATTTTATTTCTTATCATAGACGTCAGTTAACTCGAACTTCCAGATTTTGTTCGGTCCTATCTCAGTGACGTACAGATGAGACCCGTTTCTGGTGATCGCTAAAGAATGCGGGTTCGTAAATCCCTGAAAAAATTGCATTTTATTGATATAAACATTGTAAATTACATAATAGTGGATATACCATTCTATATTAATCGGAAAATTTACGATTAAATCAATTTAATATAAGTTTAATATAGTTATAGTTTAGTTTAGCCGGGATTGGGCCTTCGATATTTTTCACTTTATTGAATGGAACTTAACGTACCTCGTTTTATCAAAATCAAAATCACATCAATAGGGAATCAAAAAGCATGTTCCCATCTGCATAACTGTACTTTATCTTAACATAGATACTAACCGTACTGGGCTCCCAAGTGTCCAAAATATTTCCAGAAACCGCGTTAACTGTAAATCCTCTGATCGCAATGTTCTGAGATGTAGGCCCGTTAACTGCGTATATCGTATCTCCATGCGCCGCTACAGCGAACACTCTGCCCATTGTAGGGTCTTCGATAACAATCGCCGGCTCCAGCATTTTTATATAGCTCTTCAAGCCTGCTTTCGGGCATACAATCCTCATGTTTTCTCTGTCAGCCACGCATACCATGTCTAAGTGCTCTAACAAAGTCACGCTGTGTGGAAGATTCAAGGTCAAAGTGTCTGAGAAAGTGGGTATCGCAATTAGTAAAGTTCCAGCGGCATTAAACTTAAGAATTTGGTTGTTGCAATAACCATCAGCTACGAATATTTCTCCAGTAGTCGCTACTGCAACAGAAGTAGGCATACAAAGCAACACTCGCCGTCTGTATGGATATCCAGCCGTAAATGCTTCTCCGATTGTCAGTATAGGGTATTTGTGGTTGTGGGGTGTATACTAGAAAAATAAAGTTACAGACTTATACCAATGGTCATATAATATTTAAGTGATTATCGAAAAAACTATGTCAGCAAAGCACCATAAAAATTAAAATTGCCTTACCTTAAACACCTGATGTTTTGCAACATCTGTCACCCACACATTATCGTGGTGGTCAACAGTTAAACCATGAGGCATATAAAAAGCATAAGCTCCCCAGCTGTGTAACACTGAACCAGTATAAGGATCAAGCACCAGAATTGTATCCTCGATAATTGGTCCCTTATCCAGATTTTGGTAGACATTCGATTCATTGAAGGTGCTGAAATAATATTTTATTAACCCATATAAGAATATAGGTAACAATGGTAGTCTGTACTAGATTTTTACTAGTAGGTTTAAATTAGGCATACCTTTCATCCCAAACCCTTTCCGCCCTGTGAAAAATGACGGGTTGGCCCAAGGAGTTAAGAGAGACAGCTGTTATTTGTCCCACGTTTAGTGATTGTTGAGGCCATTCTTTTACCTCTTGAGGTCTCAAAACAACATCATCTTTGGGCTGCAATAGGATTTAAATATTCCAGTCTAAATATAATATTTCAATAATTAAACTAAAATGGCAAAGTTTTGGTACTTACCGTATGTATGTCAAGACTTTTCAAAATGTTATCGTCGTTTCCATAACTGAAATAGTCAATGTTTTCCCTTACCGCTTCCGGTTCGCAGAAAACTCCAGAAGTGTAGATAAAGAGTAAAATTATCATGTCCAGCATGTTTCCAAAGATGTTTCGTCTCTTCGTCGAATACGTTTGCTTTGTACGAAGACTTTATTGATTTTCATTGTAATGAGGATTCGCTTTCAACACGCATGCGCTATTTTGACGCTATACGCTTATATACACACTGCTTGCTTATAAATTATGTAAGTTATCAAGGTTATCGATCTTAGGTTAAAATGAAAATGCGATTATAAAAAATTCATTTTATTTTCACATAACTTCAACAATCAAACAACAAAATTGGTCAAGGAAAAAGGAATATCTTCGACCATAGTCGTGATTTCGAATGAAGCAAGGTGGTATCTTAAACTACATACGAAAATAGAAGGCGAAATTTCATTTCATTCCTAAAGAATCAGTCTCAAATTAGAGTCGTTGTTAGAATTTGGCACATCCGCTTAGTTCGTTCGTCCTCTTAAGTTTTTGCAAGGTTGGGAAAGATTGCCTCTTGTTAGGACACGCCTCCGTTTGCACAAAACGAAAAGTTCTAGGGATATTGGGACCTTAAAATTTCGATTTGTAAATGAACAGCTGCATTATTGACCTCGCCATTGTGAATTAGGCTGGTCCCAAATATAGCCGGTCTCGGTCATGGCGCACACCGCGTTATAATATTTGCCAGGACTTCGGCAATACGACCACGAAGGACATTTGCATCTGAAAAGCATTTGGAACTCTTCTTTGCAAACTTCATTCCACCAGCATGTTCTCTGTAATTAAAATTTTTTTATTCTAACTTTTCTGTTGATATATACTCTCGTACAAAATGTGACGTCGATTATAGGAACACTTTTTTCAGTTTTAGGATTCCACTTATTCCACTGTAATTACTAACCTCAGTGATATAACCCTTCACCGATTGATCTGAATAACTTCTTTTCGTAATCGTTGCAGATTCCAACATCACATTTAACATAAATATACATATGATCAAGACATATTGCGCCTGAAACGATACACTCATTAGTGGATAACATGTTCTAGTTTACGGCTTTTGAAATTGTTTTTCGAATTTCATTTTTCTTACCTTATACATAGCAGAGCTTTCTATAAATGGTAAATACAGTTCCACTGTCCTAACCTCTTCATTTCACACCTCCCTTTCTTTCCGTAGCTTTTAAGCTTCGTAGTCTGTATATAGATCAAGTGTGATGTAACGTGTATAATTAAAAAATGTGTGCAATATTCTATTGTTTGTAGAAAAAGTAATAAATATTTTCAGTCATATTCAATTTATCAAGATAAGTAAGTTTAACTGAATGTGTTTCTGTTACATTTATTTCTAATGGCAAAGTGGATAAGTAACAGAAGGTGAGCGTTACCGCCATCTAGCGGTGTGTAGATAGCACAGATGTAAGACACGGAAGTAGGTACACTTCAATTTCGCTCTATGTTTAAAGGTAACTAATTCAGCATAGGGGGCGTATTTTTATTTTCATACATAGAATTGCAACATTGATATTAATATGACCACACGGACAATAATTCCACAATTGATTAAATGAAACAGAAATGAAATACGTTAGGTACGTAAAATTATGTCATTTAATTTATATACACTGTGTCGTCCTAAATTTTTGTGCGTTTTCATAAAAATATGCGTACAGTTTTTTATTCAGTGGATACAATAAATAGTAACTTTATTGTATTGCTATATGACCAATTTTACACAGCATTAGCTAAATCCTAGTTGGACTTTACTTAGTTTAAAAATGCAACAATTTAACTGGTTTACGGAACTCAGGTCAATATTTTGTTACATTACCTGTTTAAAGAAGGTAAAATAATTTGGTATATTAATAACAAAATGAAGTGCTTCTGGTAATGTAGACGATGCAAAGGTAATTTTATAAACCGATGAATATCAATAATAATGAAAAACGTTGAATAAATAATCTTTTATATAAAAATAAGTTTAACAATTGCTATATCATCACTGCATTTACGTATAGGAATAGTTTAACGCCTATAAAAAATATTTACATTTCGTTTTTAAGCCGTATATAAAACTGTTGCAGTCAACCGTAAGTTTTATTGTACGGGTCTCAATAAAAAATAAATTAACTAAGAACAAAATGTACAAAAGACTATAAATACAAAATAAAGTGCGAACCTATCGATTCTCGCGCAGAGCGTCGAATCGACTAGCATTTGACTTTTCAACTAAGCTTTAGGTATTCAATGGCACTTAAATATTAATAGTTGGGTTCAATAACGCAATTCACCATTGTCACTATTTGCATGTTACAAGTATTGAAAATGGTGGACATGTTATATTAAACTCACACTAGTTACATTTCTGTAGAGACTAATATTCGTTCGACTTTGGTTGAAAACTACCGCTATATTTTGGATCTTTTACTACTTCACACAAATGTTTATCGTGTGAATCCGTCTCCTACATCGCCTGAGTGAGTATTTCATTTTTGTCTATGACCTCTTGTTGTCTTCTGTGTAATTCCTCTGCTTCTTTTCTGTAATTGGAAAATACTCACATCACTTTCTATAATTTTGTAACTGTTTGGTATAAGTATAAAGTCGGTTATGTCGTAGGTATATATCACTGAACATTTAAACGTAATTATTATAGGAAAATTATTTAGTTCGGCATTTATTACGCCGATTGTAATTACGTGTATTTGTTTGGAGACGGTAGGAAAATGCTTTTTGGACAAAGCCTGTAGTAAGGCCAGCATTCCCCACTAGATTCTCCAGCGCGTTGGGCTTCCACGTATTCTTGCAATAGATCTGCATATGGCGATTTACTTGGGCTGTGGAATAAAATACAATTAAATTTACCCTATACCTATAAAACATACATATAAAAATAATACCTTTAATCTATTATAATATTGCATCTCGAGCAGTTAATAATTTCTGATTCAAAATTGGAAGAGCAAAGCAAACCGTTATGGTTTTCCTGTTTTTGCATTAGCATTAGAGTAAACGGTAATTTTATCATTTCTCGCAGAAGCTATTTACTACTTTCACCGCTAAACCATTTAATATTTGCATAAAATCGGATCATCCCAGAATGTGGATACTTACCTAAAAAATAACTTCATCACTTCGCCCAAAAAGCCAAAGTTTGTAAGAGGGTGTGCGTGAATTTCGCAAATGGCTCGCAAGAGACATTCTCTACCTTCTAATCCAAAATTTGTTAACAAATCTTCTGCAATACCATATAGGAGAGCTCTGTAAAATATGTATTATTTAAAAAAAACCTTAAATTTTAATAAAAAATTTAACACACCTACTTAGTATGAGAGAAACTGATAATGCGTTGCTCAAAGAAAAGCGTGTTTCAATAATAAGAGAAAAGTAATTCTATTTTAGATTCATTCTAATTTCCTCTTACGTCACATTACAACTCTTTGACAATATACAACATGCCTTGTATAGCAGTTATGTTGCAATTTCATTCTATAGTGTTCCTTAAATAGGATATTATATAAGAATTAAAGGTTTTTGGAAGCATTGCAAGAATTTCAATCGTCCTTTTGTGTCGTCTAAACGTGGAGCGTGTGGCGAATATTCAATATATTTGTTGTCCAAAAGTGAAAGTAACAGTTGATTTTGGCGCCATATATTCATGTCGCAAATATAAATATGTCAAGTTATTGTACGGTTCTTTTCGAAGGCAATTGAAATTTTTTACCCCCACACTTTCAATACCGTGTAGGAGGTTATTTACGAGGTGATTACCAAACAGCAGGTACCGGTTTATTCGTTTTTAGTGCCATAAACATCTTGAATGTAAATTAATAATTTTATGCCACACAACAATAAAAGCATCAAAATTTATCACACGTTTCATACGTTACATGTTTGGCGATAGATAAAACATTATTTGTTACCTTTATTCATTCATGTCTCACATAGAACACTTATTCGATCCCTCAGTAAGTAATGGAATTTTTATCCCAATAACTCAATTTAATTTACTTACCTTTCACCTCCATGAAATCTGTCAAGGATTATCTTCTCCACGTCTTCGGGTATGTTCTCTCGGGCAGACCGCTTTCCTCGTCTATGATCCAGGTATTGTCCAATGTACTCCGCCATTACAGACGCTGCAGCGTTTCCCATTGAGCGAGCGAAAATCGGCGGCAAATCTCCATAAGGATTTTCGTTGTCAGTTAGTCCCAATTTATCGAAATCAACTGGAAATTGTTTTCAAAAAATTAATAGTAAAATGGCAACTTAACGTGGTATTTGAAATTATTCACTTTCTTGATCAATCTGTTGCTTTATTTCATTTTTTGTACCAAAAAGGCTACAAAAATTCAAATTAGAAACCTTAACAAACTGAAAAGGTTGGAGAAAAATTTTTTTTTTTTCAAAATTAAAGTTCTTGGTGTAAATAGGCCAGATATGGTACAAGGTATGCACAATAGTACAGTAGTAACTATCAATAGCTGATGTACCTACAATTATGTCAATAGATGTAATCAAGAAACAGAGTACCTTCACATTAATCTGCCAGTAATACATAACTACATGTGGCATTAATATTTACATTATTATAGTCATGTTATCTAATGGTATTATAATGGGTTTGCGAAGAATGTACCGCTATAATAATTTATTACTTCATTTTATGGACGTTGCTTCGATTGTATGCTACATTGCTGTTAGAGATTTTTAATACATATCTAATCAATTTATTTTTTGTATATTTACAACGGCTTTGTAATATTATCTTTTATTAAAATAATTCTTCGTTCTGGTTCTGACACTAAACCGCAATATTGTCTGCTTCTTCCTCAAATAGGTAACTGCGTACAAAAAAGAAACGTAAACTACGAATTGTCTAAATATTATTCAAAATTTATTAACTACCCAATTATACAATTGTTATTACTACCGTCACTCATAAAATGATTAAAGTTATAACTACATCTATGTATATCTCTAGTTACTACCATAAATGATTATAATGTAAGATATTTAAATCGTTAACATTATAAAAATAACATTTTAACTAAAGCTATTTCACTAAACACCCCACTCACTAGACATGTTATTATGTTAAATCTATTGACGACTATTTTCCTACTGAATTCATTGATCCTGATAATACTGACTTTTGAATTCCAATTCGTACGTAAGTTTACCTGTAACATCGTGAAGACATAAAATATATGAATGAAAAAATTTACACCTATTTCATACGAACGATCTAGTTCTTCGATAATGATAAATGTAATCAATATAACCTACGTTTCATGTGTTACAACTAATTTATTATTAGTTAATTACTTACTCGTAAAAGGAAAGCTGATAGTCATATTAGAGAGAAAGCCTTTGGGTGGATGCCTAACAAATGGCATCGATAACGACGGCGTGATGGCCATGGTAGTTCCTGGGGGTAATGCTAAGCGACCATCATTCGTTATCCACAATATTCTTTTCTGTCTCGAATGAGGAATGTTCTCTTTAGCTACCTTGTCTTCGCTTTTCGGCGACGCCATTGGCAGGAAAGCGACGAGAGCTATGCTTAATAGGACACGTGGTATTGCAGTCTCCATCGCCAACCTAATAAAAATACATTTTATTAAAACCAATAAAATCATTCTATTAATTACTCTCTAATATACATACAAAAATAATTTTACTTGTACCAACAAGATGTAAGTAACGGGGCTGTTACAAACAATGATTTAGTAGTATTTTAAAATACTCGCTTCATACGTGCCCATTTCGGTATAATATTATACCGAAATGTAAAAGGTAACTTATTGTCCGTCACAAACAATTTTAAAAATAATACTTATCAAGATTAACGACAATCAATTTTAGACAATCTGCCTGTCAGTCCATTATTGTTATAAATAACTTTTTACATCGGTTTTTAAGTAATATACTCGTACTTATATTGAAACAGTTTATAAATCTGCACAGAAGTTATTCAATATATCGATGAATTTAACACCCTGTAAACATATTCGGATATGTGATGGGGATCGATGTAAATTAAATATGGAAACACTTGTGAAATCAATAGAAATACAATTCAAAACAAAATTCACATCTTTACCGAATTGGAAACAAATATTAAAACACATAGCCGATCAAAAACAAGAATTTGTACAGAAACTAAAAAATGCATCGGTTCGTAAATCTAGTATCATTGAAAAGTTACTTGTAGAAAATTTTAGGCTCTCCCCATTCATCCTAACAGATAATCTCGCAAGAACTGCTTATTTATGGAAGGAAATTGAATTGAAAAATAGAAAACAAAATCTTAATAAACCTCAGGTTTCATCTCTTTCTGACACTACTAAAGAAATCGATACGAATGTATCCGGTGAAATAAGTGATATAAAACTCACTGCTCATCCTAATTCAGAAATGTTTCAATCTGAAGATTTATTACAGTCAAATTTACAAGAAACTGCACCGGAAGTCGGTACAGTACCTAGTGTATCTCATTTACCGGTAGTTATATGCACCAATCCTCATAAATTAATATCTCCTATAGAATCTCATTTTAGCGGTTTCGGTGAACAATTGAAGGAATCCCATGCATTGGGCCACGAGTATGTACCAGATAGTTCCAACACAGATTGGAGCATAATAAATATGAATCAAACCAAATGTATTGTGTGTAAGCCGTCTAAAATTCAGATTGATAATATTATAATGAAAAAGCAAGAAGTTAAGTTTTATTTAACAAATGTTAGCCAAGAATCGTTATATGTAAAATTCAAAAGAATGTCGGACACATCAGCATTTGAAAAGGTCTCTATTTATCCGAAAGCCGCTGTAAAATTATGTGCGGGCTTATCTGCGGCATATAAGTTTGTTTATAAATTGATACCAACATCGGACAATTTAAAGTTGAATATGTATTTCAGAATTGGATTTAATGTACTTTCTTGTGCTCCTGATGAAATTCTTATCATTCCTATTTCTATAAAGCCCTCGGAGCTAGAAAAAATATCTGTTTCAGAGATCGTAAATATTAACCCCATTTATTGTTGGCAAATTAACGTTAATTCTTACTACCCTAAAGGAAAAGTAAAGATTGCTGTAATTGACCATCATTCGTATTATTTGCACATACGAAAACGAACAATACACTTCACCGATGAGTTAGATTATGATCACGAAATGTCCATTAACGCTACAGGGCTCAACACCGACAGCATAATAAAAAGGATGGAAGAT
This sequence comes from Aspitha aspitha aspitha, assembly GCA_018246895.1. Taxonomy (NCBI): domain Eukaryota; kingdom Metazoa; phylum Arthropoda; class Insecta; order Lepidoptera; family Hesperiidae; genus Aspitha; species Aspitha aspitha. Next base: position 6,161 of record DWGJ01002395.1, on the reverse strand, counting down.
GACGATATGGAAGTGCATAGCGAACTATTAAGTGAATCAAAACAACAAGAATTATCAGATACAGTGGAATCTACAAGTATGACTGGAATAATTGCTTTGATGGTAGATGATATTATCAAGCTTGCTTTGGATACTTTTGTATTTGAAAAGACATTTCTACGTTTGTTACCTTTTTCAAAATCAACAATTTCTGTATTTTTTTGTAAAGCGGAACATGACGGCAACCACCAATGCCTGTATGATTTAAATTTTTTTGATCCGAAAACTGAAAGTTTACTTACGACTAAAACGATCAAAGTGTTTGCTGAAGTTTTGCCACTTCCTGTGCAAATATATCCAACAATATTAGATATGTCAAATTCTACTATAAGATTTGGATTTCTTGAGGATCGTTTTGTAGTCAATAATAATCACAAATTTTATCCAGTGACGTTAAAAATTGAAGTAACGAAAAAAATGAGGCTACTTTTTCAAATATCTCCAGTAGAAATGACATTGCCCTGTAGTTCCAGTGCAAGTTTTTTTGTGAGATCATGTTGTGTAAAAAAATTTAATAAACACAACGAGGAGTACTTAGCACATTTTACCATTAAAATAATTTTATCGGGACATAAGTCAGTTTACAGTAACATTCCTCCCCTTTTCTTAGAAATAATCATCCCATGTGCTGCGGAATTCAAGAAAATATATGGTTACGGATAAAGATCACGTATCGATGTGGAAATTGTAGAATGGAAGCTGTATTAAAGATAAAGAACCTATCAATATTAAAATACATTTATTTTGCATTTTCCTTTTTGATTTTTTTACAAGTTTATCAGCTTGGTTCTTAATTAAAATTAGACTATCTATGTAATTGGTATACGTCTGACAAGTAAGAATTCGATTGATTTTTTTCCAAATTAAGCGGAATTTATTTTGTAACAATCCGCGAATATGGCAAGTACACACGATTCTTTAGTGGTATGTACGACAACGTACATTACGTACCACTACATTATACTTTAACTATCAGATTTTGTAGCGTAATAAATATCGTGCACAGCAAATTTCCCCAAGGAATGCCGTCCGGCAGAGGACGCAAGGATTAAACCTGTTGACCGACTTATATGTATTACAGGTCAAGTGAGTTGATTGCGTACCCGCATAATACGCCAGTTCTGGGCTGCAGGTCACACGAGAACCTGTTCGATACGACAATCGATTATAAATCAACATACACTCCGATAATGCTGATTGTGTTCGAACATCGGTATTACGATCACATCATTTGACGAGCGTCGATAATGTAATATCAGATAAATCTCGTTGTTAGTTCGATAGCGTAATAACCGTGCTGACTTCACTAGCAATTTTGTAGCAAAGTTTAATGAAATTACTTATCATAGCGACATAGATCTGTTCACTTAGTTGTAGCGTAAAGATGCTAGCTAGTTCTATCTAAAGTTAAAACTATGATCCAGGTAATAATAAGAAATTTTATTATGGTTACGGCTTTGAATAGGGGAATTTCAATGGGTTGATACTACGTAGTATCATTGCATTGAATAAATCAACTTGAGATAATAGTTAAGATGATCTGATTGTAGAAAAATAACGTTAACATGTTAACATCTGTTAGTTTAGAAAAACTAGGTTCGTAAACAAGTGGAAAGAAAATTTCAATACATCATAAAGACTCGTCCGCACTCGTTCTATTTTGATGATAATGTAAGGTACATTTGTCTTAAATATGTAAGTTTTGCCAACAACCGTTACACCCGTGCTGCATTGTTTTCGAAAACAATTGCTCAAGCAGTTAAGAATGCCGTATTCTTATATTTTGAGCATAATTTATTGATATTTACTCATTCTCTATGGGGATTAAAAAACAAGCAACCCCAATTATCCAATTCTCGTCGACATTAACATTTTATTTCTAATGGATCTGTAAAATTGTGCATTAAAAACTATAATCTAGTATATATCTTTCGTTTTAAGGAATTGTTCTTATTTATGTTTAGCTTTTTCATTATCTTATTCATACTGATAAAACCATATATATATATATATTAAAAAAATATTTGCAAAATTTATTTTATGATCAATTGGAATTAATAGGATAAGTAATATCTTGGGTTTTGTGGTGACAATACCGCGCCATTTCCTATTGTTTCACGACGACTGTCTCTCACTACCGATCAATAAATTTTCTAATCGATTCCCTTTTATGGCGATGTCGTAAACCTACTTGGAATTCAGACTGCGCGTATAAGAATCAATTTGTGTATACTTATATAGCGATGTCACTTGAGAATCGATAAAGAATCGATTTATTTCGGAGTGTAATCACGAAATCGCTTGATATGCATTCCGGACGTTGCTTTCACGCTGCACAAAAACATGCGCACATTATTTAAAAAAATCTCAGGAGCACCGTATTGTTGCAATCTACATTGTTCGACAGGTGGTCTTTAACGTCTGATCATCATTTACATGCCTCGGATACATTTTATATGAGTACTTACATAAATATGGCATAGCTTTTTGCTATGGTATAACACTCGGCTCAAGTATCTCACAGATGTGTTCACTATTTTCAAGACCTAATCAATGCAGAAATAAATATGCCGTTATTATTTATGCTGCCATGCAAACCTTACCAAACCATAAAAATATTTAGGTACTACATGCACTATTACGTAACCGCATTCAAAAGTGAAAACAATCTAAATATTCACGCTTAGTCGTATTACGGCTAATATAAATAGAATAGAATAAAATTTGTTTTGCTTTATTTCCAATAAACTCTTACAATAACTTTGCTTTGTGTGTTAGCAAGACTTTGTAATAATATATTCAGTCCGTATTCCCGAGGTTGCGGCCTGCTTACGATATTTTTATTTGTATCGATAAGAATCTTTTTTTTGGCAAAGTTTACGATGAAAGTCGCAATCGATATTGAGCGTGTCTCCGAGAATATTAATTTTCTGTAGAATAGGTACCCAGTATATAACATTAAGTATTAGCTGGACCTATAAATAGTTATTAAATATCATATATTACAAATGTTATTTAAATTCAGTGGCGATATGTTTATTTGGTGAAACTCTTTTCATTATATTTATTTATCGAAATACAATTGCTGTATAAATAAAATGGATCCCGACAAATAATAAAACAAAAATTTTGACTATTGCAGTGAAAATTATGTTTCAGATTTTTAATTAGTTGTGTAAAAAAACACTCACTCCTCTTTTTTACGGTCGGACCACAACATGAAAAGCATTAGGTATGTAAGTATATGATACGATTATATTTCTTTAAATCCCGCCTTCTTTTCGTAGAAGGTGCCTTGAAAAGCACAGGGTTAAATGGAATTTTTATCCACAAATAAAATAAAATAAATTTCTTATGTTTACGACGGCATGCGGCCGCACATGCCGCTGGGTTCTACCCGCCCATAGCACCGGAAGTTCCATTTAATCGCCTTTTACGACGCAAGATTAGTCAATATTATTTAGTTCCATCTACCTGAATATGATGTGTAACAATTATTTTTGGAATAACAGGGAATTTTATACGACAAATAAAAAAGGGCTCTTATGTACGTACAATTGGTAGCTACACACCTACATTAAAAAGGTCTAGCGATATGAATGTTGCTAAACTAATAGACGATTAATTTAGTTCAACATCAAATCGTATTCGAACATGTTATTCTGTCGATAAACGTAGGTGTCTACTTTGTCGAGGGCAATAAGTAAATGAAGCGGCAAACTTCCGTCATACACAAATTTATTAACACAATGAACGCAAAACAGCACTGCACGTAATTCGACACGATTTAATAATTTTGAATAGTATGTTGATAAAGAACTTACATATTACAAATACATACGTTTTTTATATTGTAAGGTTTGATTTACAAAATTAGAGATTTTTAAAAGATTTGTGCATACAGAGTATGAAAGTGGATATGAGGCTAGCGTGAACGGTAGAGCTATGTACATATTATATCTACATATTTGGATCGAATGGGAACAATTGTAAAAAAGCTCAAGTCATTAGTGCTTTTCACAGATGTACATGCATAGCGACTGATGAAAATAAAAGAGGGCGAAATCGTACTAATCATAGTTAAATGTTTTAAACAGATATGAAACTTGAGAAAAAGTATGATTCTGTCTCCACGCACCACAAATCTCCGCTGGAGCATCATTGGGTTAGTGTGAGCCCTCGATGACATATAAATATATTGCACTCGTTTGACAGTTAAACGGCATGGTCCAAGAGAACGAGCCGATGGCTTTAGAGGCGCCTGCATACATAATTTCTAGCGCGTATTCTAATTGTGCATGTTGCACGTTTAGCTTATCTGTGCAAGAGGTCGGGCATGCATGTTAAAACTGTTTACTTTTTTAATGTTTGTATGTAATTAGTACCTGTGGTTAAAATGCTAATTAACGACCACTCAGTGAAGGGAGCGTGAAATGATGTTTGTTTGACAACACATTCGGAATTTTTGCATACATAATGTCATTAAAATCAGCAAAATTTGAATAAATCACATGAATTATTTTTTATTACACTTTCAGGTTTAAATAACTTTTATTAATAGCTAAGTGATAAAAATCATATGTTCGATTATTGCTATACAGATACTTAATATTTTCTCTAATCGTTCCTATGTACCTACGCGTAAATAAAGTTGATTAAATTTAAATTTTATCTTTCGAATACATTAAAAATCTTATTTTAAGTATCAAATCGTTTCCTTTTCTATTATCTAAACGAATACGACACCGACATCGATAAAAATCAGATTATCAATTTGACATTTTATACAAATCGACCTATTATTCATAAAACGCACGAAGAATTTATTTCGTATGCATAATTCGTTCTTAAAAACACTGTTCATTTCGCACTTCGTCTTCTTATCCATATAAAGGATTACGTGTAGTAAAGATAACACAGATACACATGTAATATGGAACATTTTTAACGACCGCGAAATTGAAAACAATGTCAAGAACAGTACATTTTTAAATGGTTTCACGTTAACTTACAGTTATTGTTCCGCACACACATTTTCGAAATAACAAAACCTCATAAATGACTGGAAAATCTAGATTGTCAGCAGTACGCCGCTAAAATATTGTAAAATGACAAGTTGGTCAACATCGTCATGTTTTATTGCACGAATGGGTTATTGTTTTACTTGCAAGCTTCGTGATTTGCTTAAATAGGCACAAACAAATCGTGTTGCCACTCTGTTTTACTTAAAGGTATATACCTATATTGAAAATTAATTATTAAGCCGGAAGTATTATTTACGTCGGCATCGTATTATTCTTTAAATAAAACTTGCTTTGAAAATATATTATCAATCACTTTTATAAGATATGAAATCTACCGTCCGTTATCATTGACGTCTATAGCTTACGATGTAAAGTTGAAATCCCTTTCGATTACTTTCAAACGCATCCTGCATAAAAAAATAATGAGTACATTAAAATTTTGAATAAATTTTTAAGGGTTTTTTTTCAACTTTCACGTTGAACCATACGATTTTACGTGACATAAAGTGCATATATGTCACTCTATCTTCTAGTGAATATTCTATTAAAATCGGTTTATACTGGTTAAACGTGCCGAAGGTGACGCTTAACAAACAAACAAACTGATAAACAGGCAAAAAACATTAAAAAAGGGCATCTAAGCTCTCGTAACGTAGGTATAAAAATCCAATCGACTTACATAGGTATATAAATATGTTTGTCCGTAGTTAAGCGAGTATGAAACTAACTGTTGAATCTGTGCCAATGAAGTGTTGGAACTCCAGAATTTTCTTACGATTATAGCCAATGGTGGGTACACTTCACTAGAACAAAGCCACACGAATATTTCAAGACAATATGGATTCAAAGGTATTGTAAAGCAGAGAAGTGGTGGACAAATCACCGCATTTCATCTGCCAAATGTGTTATTGTTTTAACTTGCGGCCGATTTAGATGGCGGTATAAGATTAGGGCTGGCAAGTTGAATATTTTGAATAATCAATTTACAAACTTCGATGAATTGCGATGGCCTATAAAACGAGTTCTGTTTACTTTGGCATTGATTTAGTTTACATACTCTTAATTTCGATGTAACTAGCATTGCGTTGGCATGCCTTG
>DWGJ01002394.1:0-15936 GCA_018246895.1 Aspitha aspitha aspitha | reverse complement strand
AATATTTGGTACTCGGAGTTTTTTGTCTACCCTACTCTAGGAGGAACCTACTCTTGCTATAATATTCCTCTCTTCCAATCATCATCTCAAAACGGCTCTCCAAAGTCCACATAAGTTACATTTGGATACTAAATGATGCCTTATAAAAGTATTTGCAATTAAAATTATAATAAACTAAGGTTTAGATACTAACATAAAGAAATCAAGATTAGGGGAACTATATCTCGGATAATCATGCAATTATGGCATAACCTAAGTGCTACTTTTGCTATGAACGATTCTTTTTTTATTGTAGGATAGGCTTGCGTTGGACTGCGAGCTCACCTGATGGTATGTGAGGTGCAGTCTAGGATGGAGTACGCTTGCTTATACATACTTTATACAACACTGCTTTTTTAATATAAAGCACTAGTGAAATCTTTAAATTTGAACTCCATGAAAGATTAGCGTTGAAATTTCCCTAATTAAGTACACGAGTTTTACTAGCGCTTTAATTCCGTTTAAATTATTTATAAAAACAATCGACTAAGCTTTTTAATTCAATAAAGCGGGGCCAGCGAACACTTACTTGCACTTTTAATTACTTTCCCATTAACTCCGCAAAGTGGCGTCTGCAAAATACCGATATAAAAGGAACTTTTCTGCTGACGGTCCCAGATATGAACGCGCCGTGGCCTGTAAAAAACGATTAGCTCGTTGGATCCACGAGAATTAATATTTGTATAGAAGACACGTCGACATGTTCATACTCATACATTCATATTCGTTCAGGCCATGAGTGCGTTTACAAAGTGGCTCAATACCGAAATCTTAGTAATTAGTAGAGAAACTTCTGAACATTTACAATTTTAATCAAATCACTTTTGTGATAACTTATAAGTCACGCAAAAACAATATTATTATACAATTTTCATAGAATTCCCTGTCACCACCAATATCAACTGAATTCAGATGAATATAAAATGTGCAAACCAAACACTCTACACTTCAATATTTCAATTTTTGACATTTGTTGTTTGCATCAAATAATAACAAACATACCTTTTCAAAATGAATAGTGCTTAATGATATCCTAGTGGTATGGAATTCAACATTCCAAACCGAGGTTGCAGGGTTCGAATCCCACCTTGCAACTCTGACTACGTTTTAAGTTTCAATATCACGCGCTATAATGATGAAGGAAAATAGCGATGAAACTTGCACAGTTTCGAGTTTTCCATAATGGTCTCTACGGTGTCTGAAGTTTAGCAACCCGCGTTAAGCCGAATAGGTTTTAGCTTTAAACCTTCTCATTATGAGAAGAGATCGGTATCCAAGAGTGGAGCAATAAGAGCGTAGGAACCCGACCAACTTTGTGACATCGGCACAACCGAAGCCTGCGCCCTGCTCCGCTGTAAAAACTGACAATTTTTGCCGGCCACAAAAAGATGCGCACTAAAAATGCCACAGTGTTCTTACAAACGAGAATTTATCTCCGCCGTATGCAAATGAACCAACCTCCCATACAACGCATTCCGCTGACCACGAACAATGTCACTGTGTTGCAAATACACAAAATATCAATGATAACAATATTCATGACATACTATAATACAGAAATAAATGTAAGAAGGCATCAAAATATACATAAGCTTACACAAGACTATAAAATCGTAAAAAAATATTAAGATTATCTGACATAATATATTCTGCTAGTTTAATCTTCAATGCGTTGAATAATAAAAGAATAATTTGAGACTGTGAGAGAGTAAAGTAATATGTACCTACTTCATATTGTTGACTATACTTCCTACTAGTTTTATAGAAGTGATTGAGACTCTTGTATTGGTGATTCACAGCTCTTTAACTTTTTATCAAGATTACTTACTGACAAAGTAATCGCTGTTATTGTGCTTTTTGCAAACGAACCGAACGAGTCAAATCCAAACACAATAACGTTAAAAATCTCCTCAACCAAACAATATATCAACAGTTATGTGACATCGATGGACTTGATCGGGGTTTTTGTTCGCTAAAAATCCTAGACATTGTTTTTTACGAAAACTATAAATCCAAACAAAAACTTCTGGAAAGATCTAAATTTCAAAATCATATAAAAAGTATCTCGCAAATAGTTTTCTCTAAGTATGGGCCATCTGACTGTTTAAGTATATATATGTATTTGTACGATTTACGGTCACAAGATAGCTTGTACGAATGTTTAGTGTAAATTTGTAATTGCATCGCATCATATTACATCTGCATCAATTATTACAAAAACGACAGCTGTATTGCTTTATGATTATGCAAGTTTAAACGGAATCGTATTGTGTCAAAGTCAGGTTTTGCTAATTTTAGATATAACAACGTATCCCTGTCTAAGACCACATCTTTGAATATAAAAGATTTAAAAAATCCTTCTCTTTAACGTATCGTAAACAAGTACGGGGAGAATAAGAATATACATACATACATATCGTCACGCCAGGTCCCTAACGTGGTAGGCAGAAAGCAATAAAATATAATAAAATAATAATAAATAATCTATTTTTATATAACCTATCCGACAAGAAGAAAATCGATCTGAGGTCGCCATTTCCCATGGAAATATGACACCAGTTTATTTTAGCCCAGGACTCTGTTGCAACACTTCTAGAGCACCATGTCATAGCTCTCCGGGGACAACTCTAGCGGCGAATAAACTCAAATCACACTTTGTCATGAGTTTCATCACCCACACACACACATTTGTTTTAAATATTAAGTAAAGCTTTATTACTCACCATATTTTATTCAAAGTCTAACCGTACTCCTCCCACCGAAGAACACTTAAACAGGTGTAAAGTCAGGAATGATAATGTAAAGTTGGAAATAACACAATCTAGGCATAACGAATGTGTAAGGTAATTCTATACCTTCTATTATCTTTACAATGACCAACGGTTTAAGTGGCAATAATCTTACGCGAAACAGCCTTTATATAGACACCTGTAAAAGAACATTACCACTGTTTTATGTTATTGTGTGTTATCTTGACATTTTTGTGTTATTTTCTTTCCGCGATCTTTTAACGATGTTCGAGTGCAAGCCCATGACAGACAGAAACTCATTAAATGTATTCGGTCCCTATTTCTCACTTTGACCGAATTCAACACTGAAAGTAAATGTTGTATGTTGTAAAGTTGTAATGTCTTAACTCGATCTTATAATCGTGCGGATAATTTAAATTTAAATTGATGATTTATTTTTTTTATGTAAAACTAGCTGTCCGAGCAGATTTTGTTCTGCCCTATTTCATTTTTAAGTATTTGAAATATTTTTTTTCATACAAATCTTCTCCTAACAATAACGAATACATGAAAGAAACATTTATCCAATTTGGTGCAGTTATTTGGAAGTTATGTACGTACAAACATTACGGTCATGCATTTTTGTATATACATATAGAGAGATGTATTCCCGTTCGTTTAATTTACGTTAACCGTTATCATTTATTTTTTCTTTAAATTAAAACTCTGTAAAAAAATTAAGTAAAAATAAGTACGAATAAGAATTATAAAAAATGCCAACTATAGTAATTGGCCAATGGTAATTAAATCACTGAACGGTCAAGAACGCAAACGACTTACACTCGAGTGTACGTCAGATGAGGATATTTCGAAAATAACGACGAAACCCGCCTTTGTCTAACCTGCAACAGAGCCGATGACCTTCAATCGCTAACTAATGGGACTCTAAAGGTCAGATGAGAATCTGGAGGGAGCCAGACTTGTAGCATAATTGAAGGTGATACGAGATCTGGGGTACCGATGAAGACGACAGCCCCAGAGGGATGTTCATTTAAGAATCAAAGAGAGTAGGTACTTAGTACTCTGAAGGTATAATTTCAAATTTAGAATTTTTTCGTGTACTATTTAAATCAACAGAAGTTCTCTCAGTATGTAGTATTATCATTAGTATTAAATAATATATGAACCTTTATTACACCTGGAAATATTTTCGTTTCACACAGCTCAAGGTACAGGTCAACGACCTTCGTGTAAGTCAAATAGCCAACCGCTTTCATTATACATATAAGCACAAAACATACACAACGAGTTCTTGTTTCATTCGAAACGAATCAATTCGTATAGAAACAAAGTAGAAAAATCCTGCACATTTGTATGCCGTGTAATCTCATGCTAGCAAATTGACTGAATGCAATTCAAAAATGCATCCAAGCCATACCCGTGTCGTTTTACTTGTTGTTCAATCACTAAAAGAAGCTTGTTTAATGGATTTCCACCATTACTGAGCAAATAATCGCGCCGGACTTGTAAGGGCACGACCATGTTGATAAGTGAGCGATGTTAGTATGACATTATAAAGTAATATTTTCTAATCTTTATATGTATAATGTTCTAATTTGAGTCGCAACATAAATTATAATCATTATTTTTATCTGACCATTAAATAAATTATAAATTAAACCGTCATATCAACTTCCCTCTTTACTGGCTTTGTCTTTTAATCATTACTACAAAGAATAGCCCTTTTATTGCTATTAACGTTTTTTATGGGCGCAACTACGCAATATTTACCTACAACTCACATAAATTTTTCTAATTAACGTTTCCTAATTACATGTGAAGTTCAAAACGTGTCAAAGTGCCTTAAGTTAGTATAGTTTATAAGTACAATTCATGGTCAGCATAAAGATATAAATCGCTTCAAAAGTTTTTAATTTAATATATTATAAAACAAAATTCCCAATCTGTATGTGAGCGATTTTCTCAAAATGTACTGAACGGATTTTTGTACGGTTTTTACTAAAAGAGACTGCACTTCTTGAGGAAAGTTTTAGTAAATGAACATTACAGTTTTATGTAAATTGACTGAAACATAACGGTTACTGTTGAGAAGGTCGCGTGGTTGTACAAAATCTCGCTTGCTGGGAGCTTTACTCGCTACTTTTTATCCTAGGATTCTCGCGGGGTCGGTATTTACGCGGGAAAAACTTTGTGGCACACTGACTTCCACGCGGGCGGCGCTGCGCGGACAGCTAGTAAAGATGTAAATCGCTTCAAAAGTTTTTAATAATACACAAAACAACAGGTATCCGCGCTCGCTCCGCGCGCTCTGTCTGCGGCAAGGCGGCGCGGGCGCAGTCACGACGCGCCGACCTCGCCGCGCCGCCAATTTGTGCCCGCCCCGTGTTGGTTTTGTTGAAGCCAGCGTCTTCATACCTCCACCGCACTTTTTGCACTATTTGCGACGTCCAGCTAGTGTGCAAGTGAAAAAGTCTTACAAGTGATAATTTACTTGTATACCTTTCGTGTTTGCTACGTTTATTACATACATCTATATACTAGCGATGCTATGGAGATGAAATATCGCATACGGATTGAATACTGATATAGGAATAATTATAATACCGGTGTTGGATACGGATACGGATATGAAATTAGTTCGGATTATCCGTTAGTTTCGGTTATGAATATTCAGTTTATAAGTAATTTCAAAAATCGAAAGTCAAAAGAATTTCGAAATTATCCGAAATTTTTGTATCGGATTCGGTTACGGTTACAGATAGATTTTTATATCGGAAATCCGATAGTTTCGGTTACGGTTACGGAGATCCTTAACATCTCTACTACATAGGTATCTATGTGGATTTTTTATACTTTTGTACTCAATTAATTTTATATTGTCCTAGAAATAAGCTTACCTACGTTTTGATAGAAAATAGGTATTATATGTATTAATGTTGCTATAACAAACATAACAAAGTCAAGATAATTATTTCAAAGGAACATGTCTAGAGCAATGTCCGTCTGGGTTGGCGCAATTTGCGCTGATATTCTATTTCTTACTACAATTATTACGTCTACCGACATTGCTTTGTATCCTGAGTCAACATAAGGTCCTAAATATGTTTCTTACACAATATTTACATATAAAACACACGTATTTATTGCTTCAAATTGTTACTATACTCTTGTACAAATTTTGTCGCAAATACCTATGTGCATTTTTTAAACTTATGTGTCACCAGCATGACTCAAAGTTTTTCATCATGATGAAGCCAATAGTACAACAATAAAAGGGTATGTGCTGATGTTGGTAATGACATATTACCAGCACGCCTCATGAACTTCCAAATTTCTTATACACACAAATTTGCCAGCCTAATTTGAACTTCGACGGGTCTTCGGGAATGTAAATTAATGGTTCGGCATGTCTACAAATGAGTCTAAATTGAGAAGATTAGCCTTTTTCGACTGACATTGTTGAAAGCCCTTAGGGCTTTGTTTTGCTGTCTGTCGACATGACGTCTCTTTATATTCGTTAACAAGTCGCTGAAACCCGTGACTGTCATACTTAATACTCCATTACAGGTTCTCAATATCCAAAATTTTTATCAGTCGGTATTTTGGTTATACCAAAATCATATATCGTAAATATAGCCACGTTGCATTTTATACCAAAGCATAATTTTTTATATAGTAAATCTTGAATAGAATGCTTGCTTACTTTCTTAAATACACTAAAAAATCACAAATTGTTGTTAATTCAACATATAAACTATGAACTTTAGTTAATTTCCACTCCTGCTGAGATATTCGTAATAATAATACATTACAGTCATACATTATTTTTCCACACACACACACACACACACACACACATATCACATTATTTTTCCAAGATACAAATTTAGCAAAACCAACAACTCATCGCGTTCATTATGTTATTCATATTATTAATCGATTTTTTTCTCCATATATTCGACCATAACTTGACTATTTATAAGGTTAGAATATCTAGCGTTCATTTTAAAACATTGAAAAGAATTCGTGGCGCTGCATTTGTTTGTGCAGGAGATGCGTACAGCGCGCGAGCTGGTTCTGTTAACAGACGAGGGGTCGAGTTACGCTGGCGGTCTGATAATGACGGCCGTCAGTCCGGCCGTCACTCACCGACTCCGAAGAATGAGTTCATTTCCTTCGAACACGCGAGATACGATTTTTAATTAAGTTTTTGTTAAAAATTCATTAAAGCGCGGCGACGAGCCCGGGTGGCTGGCCCGCTCCGACTCTACATGCATAAATGACTATGTAATTAATGAGCGTAGAACGTAGGCGATTTACTCATTATAATGTCGAATTTTTTAATGGTCGCACAACCATTATTTACCCGGTAAGACGTTAAATTAAAATTCCTCATGAAAAATATCTCACTAATTAGTCCACAGTCAGCTATCGGGGATCAGTGTAACCTGCATCAGTGTCGTTTGTTAAAAATCGTTCAAAAATTTCAATACTGACAAAGCCATATTTTACAAGCCCTAATACCAAGGTTTACTCGCAAATATTTGGTTTCGATTAGGGAATCGACATTATTTAAAAAATAATTAACATTTTGTCTCATTAATGAGTAGGTATAATGAATTTAAATTTGTTTCAAAAGAATTTAAAACGTGTTTTAATATTTTTGCAGATACCGTGTCTTTTTTACATTTGTACTTTCAAAACATTTATATCACACTTAACTACGCTTCTTGTTTCACATAAACAGAAAGTCAACGAAAACTCTAAGTCCGTAAAGCCATTTCTATGCTAAGCGATGTCTTGATCGGGCTTCGTTAAATCCGTACAACATTATTTACTTATTCAATAATGTGCTTGTTATCATTTCTATGCTATGTTAATGCTGCAGTTTGTTACATGTTACTACTAAAGATGGTGACCACGTCTCGGCATAACAAGTACAGGTACAGCCCTCGTCTGAAGACTTGAAGAACACAACCTAACGAAAAGCATTATTCAGCAGTGGACTTCCCAAGGCTCATGGATGAAATGCGCAGTGTTGCGCGGTCTTATATGTGCTTTAATCGTTACATTAGTGTGTAACCAGCCTAACAGCGCGTAGGTGTGATTATTTTGCATAATTTTAATCACGTTATAATTTAACCTGTAGCCGTTTAAAACGGCAATATTAATGATATGAGCGACACTTGCGACGAAAAAACCAGATTCGAGATTCGCTTTAATTTACTGCTGCAATAAATCCACAGGTGACCAACTGGTTTAATGTACGACGGAGATCGGTGCGAGTGGAAGACAAATAAAACGGTCGACGTAGGCAGTGACGTAACAGTTTTAAATTCCCGCTCATTATCCCGCCGCTCCCGAATGTCAACTCAACAGTCACCCCGCTTTTTATTCATGAGAAATAGTCTAATGTGTCAGCAACTCAATGTTCCGTTGTCGCGTTAAGGACACTGTATTTAATACTCTAAATCTCGAACAACACACGTTGGAACTATGGTTTACCTAACAGTATTACAATAAAAGTCGTTGCGTTACAACTTTGTACGTAACTTTATTCATGTTTAATGAATGCTATGTTACTGGCAAAGACGTACTTTTTAAAATGTGTGCCAAATTTATAAGGTATGCAAAACAAATTACATACTTTCCTTTGAATAACAAATTCAATAGAATTAGTAGCAATGTTATGAATATTGTCTATTGCAATCTTGGATAGTGTATAAACCAGTGACATTACGAAGCATCGAAGTAAGGCTTGTCATCTCATTTAAACTTAGTGAATGCCCGTTGTCGACATTTTGTAAGCCGTCATTTACAAACTCCGGCCCCAAGGTATTCTAAATAAAATGTGTACTAGCTTGCATTTTAAATTGGTAAGACATTACATAAACATTTTCATTACATTTAAAGGTGTTTTGTTTGCTCGCCATTTTGTTTTTTTGGTTTAATTCGCCGACAATACGTATGTCCCGTGGCTCAGTAAGCGCCCTTCTCCAAAGCAATTCTGGAAGATTCCAAACAAGGGGAACCGAAAAATGTAACTATCCCAGAATCTGCGATTATATTAAATTACCGCAATGTGATAAAAATTACAACTTTATGTCAATACCGATGAAACTTTATGGATACTAATCACTCATCAACGAAGCTACCGTGCTGGGTGTGGCTTCACTAGACAAATCCGTATGTAATACATTATAACTTCACAGCTATCTGTGCTTTATTTATCTTATTTTCAAAACATTGTCGTATACTTCACGTGTGTAGTACTGTGTGTATGTAACGATACGGTGTAGTTATGTGGTGAGATAGTTCTCAAAATCTTAATACATTACTTCGAACGAAATTAACTTGATTGATTAATTATAAAATAAATAAACACTGCACATATACTAATCACAGCTGATTACCTACGAAATACTGACATTATCATAACTACAGCGCGAGATGAAGCAGTAATGAGATCTAAATTATTTAAACACGGCATAATATGCTCACGATGCAAAACACCATTATAAGAATACACAATTGCAGCAATAACAGGCCAAAGTCGCTAAGCGTAAGAACAGAATATTCCACTCGAGTATTTCGAAACGATTGTCCGACATAATAATATATATTTAGCCGCTAACGATCAAACTACAGCTGTGACAATGCGTCTGCGCTGAACGCGCGCGCTGTCACCACGCGGCGCCGCAGCCATTTGTTTACATTTATCTTCAAAGTGAGCCACGGACCTAATACATCGCTCTCGAAATCGAATCGAGCATCGCAGATTCGTCTATCTGTGAACAAATAGAATAAGACAGTTTTTAAATGGCTGTTTAGCGTCCGTCTCGAAATATATTCCATTGTACTATTTCAACGTGTTTATTTCCTTTCAACCGAAACCGACTTAATAAGCATAATATATTATGCGTGCTAGCCGTCAACCGAATAGTGTTATAATTTTAGTTCGGACATCTTCCACGCCGAAATGTCATGTAGTTACATGCGAGGCGTAATAAATTAAACGTTTTAGGAAAACACTTCGACTTGCTAAATTTCAATTTGTCTGCCAAATGTTGAACCCGTTCACTCTAAGAAAAGACTTCAACGTTACACCGAGCGTGTATGATCGAGAAAAATTATGTTTTAGGTTTACAAGGTTTAAAATTAAGTGCTCTAGTTTTTCTATAGGTATAGTAAGAGTTTTAAAAGTATAACGCTATTCGAAAAAGTACATGTTAAAAAACTTACTGAGTGCAATATTGTATTGACCATTAACAAAAAGTCAAATTTTAATACATTAATCACGCTATACTATCCTTTAATCCATAGATAACATCCAAATTTTTATACGCGTTAAGAGTATCTACGGAGTAAATTATGCATTCCTTGAACTCAATTTCAACGACCGCTGACGCATACGACACGACTTAATTAGGGTTTTATTTAATTAACTGATCAAGCATCATAAATAAGAATTTTATTTGTCGTAATGAAAATAAAGCCGAGATGAAGTAGTGGATTTTATAGCGCACGAACAACATTACCGCACTATATAACAGGCAATAACAGTCAATAAATTACAAGACAAGACTTAACATTTAAATCTGTAAGACATTAACGCTGATATTTGGCTAAGTTTATCCATATACCCCAATACGAGTATATTAACAATAAAATCTCCCGTCTTTCTTGAATTAATTCGCTTGCTATATTAATTAGATCGATCTAAATACGTAGAAGCAAATTTAATAAACTAAACAAAATCATTATGTAAAATTGCCAGTTGCCAATTTAAATGTTTGATATTTCATTTTATCATTCAAAAATATATAATAATTACAAAAGCAAACGTTAAAAATTAACTGCCAAATTAATTGATGCGTAGGTATTGAGTATTTTTTAAACAACTTCAACGCACATTCCAAATTTATAAGCCATAAATTCTGTATAATAAATACCTGTAATTCTAATGTACTTTGAGCGTCCTAATGTAAATATACAGCTGAATATCCGCTTTAATGTGACGTTTCTATTCAAAGCTATATTTCTACGCCGCATGTAACATGATACGTTCGTGGCTAAGTCCAAATTATACATTGTTTTAAGATAAAAAACTTAGTCTCTCAACAGCAAAGTCCTTAAATTTAAATAATAAAAAAAGATAGAAAACTTAGTATAGAATTAAATTTTTGATGAACCCATGTAATAAAATATTTTTAAATTCAAAACGACTACCATGAATATGCTTTCCTATAATACATACTTTTTTTCCGTTATTTAACATAATAAATGGTCAGATGTTCATATAGACTTATAATTATGTATAATACCTATAGTGACTTTTTGTCTGTGTAATTTATAGGGTTCAGTAAAAAAAATCTAGTCATGGTTTCGTTGCTAAGCACTAATTTAGTGTTTTCACTAAATTGAAACGTGTAATATCTTATTGTGTAAGTCACAGATACATATTAACATTTTTTATACAATAAAATTAAAATTGACTGATATTGACGGAATTACTACGGGCATTTTTTTTTATTTTAAAAATTAATTATTACGTGCGCTTAAGAATATTACGTAGAACCTTGAACTACGAATATCAACGATATTTCGTTTAAATTGTGACTAACAATTCATTTCCCTAAAAGCCTCGATACCCTATCTCCGCCCACTCCAACTTGTTTGGAAATAAAAAAGTTCGTTTACCGGATTTACATGGGACATTATATAAAAATGTACTTATTATGTCCCACCGAATATATCATGGAAAAATTCGAAATGATAAAAACATTCCGGGAGAATTCGTATAATGTAGACACAATGGCAGGTGTCAGGCTTTACTAAAAGCACCGGGGGACCTTATAAAAGGGGAATAAACGTACATTTCGGACACCGTATATTTCAGTAGCATATAGCTGTCCGGTCACAATATAAGTATTGGTGAAGGGGAATAAATATTTTAGGAAGGCAGTGTAAATGGACGACTTGTCGTTTTATTTCCCCCGGAGGTGGACCAACTTTATTACCGCGATATTGCCTGACTCCGGAACCCTTTATGTAAACTCACCACACAGCCGAGCTATCCGGGACGTTTCTCTATAGGTGTTATTAAACCGTGTTTTCATCACCGCCTGACAGTATTTCCTTAAGAATAATTTCCCACAAACTATTTAATTAAACGAGATTGAAAAATAACAGTAAAGATTCTACAATTAAATAGTAACCATTACCTACTTACATCGCTCAGCGTAACTAAAATATTAGACAAATAATTACTTTTTATACGCAATATTAGTTTTACGGTTGAGAGCTATCAAACTGTAAAAGTACATATTTTTAACAAGTTTTATTCACCTTCTCTCGCTTCGGAAAATTCATTCCCAAGAAAATTGTGTTATGAAAAGTTTGTACGATGTCGAAATAATTTATAACATTGTTAATGAGATTTGATTTTGTTTCGAATACACGCAAGTAACATAACATAGCCCGATAATCGACTTTGTTTTTTTACTGAATATATAATGATGATGATAATAATTAATTAATGCAATGATGATAATTAATAACTATAAACAAGGTTAACTTTGGATACAACAAAGAACGTTCCAATCCCTAAATAATTAAAATAATGGTTATCCTAGTAGGAAATTATTGAGCTATTTAGCATGGTTATACAAGAAGTAACCGCAGTGACCGTTAATACATATACCTGTAAGTAATTTAATATTATAATATATCAATATGATCATGCTTTGTGCATAATACTGAAGGTATGTTTGGAGATACATTTTTATTAAGAGAATTTTTTCCCTTGAAGTGAACATTTTTCACTTCAGTGACTAGACCTCGTCTACTCAGCATCTACCGGTTCCCTGAAGCTGTAACAATACAATATAATATTTACTGATTGAGAAAAAAATGGCAGTGCATGTTTTTTTATTAATTAAAGTATTTACTCCATTCTCTTATCGTCAAAACATACGTATTTTCTTTCAACGGTAAAAGGTATTGATAGAGTAATAAGTTTATGTTATTGTCCTAAACATTAATATTTGGAAAAACCTGTATAACTAAGGTAATGGAAAATCATATACTATACAGAGACACAGCCATTACTTACAACAGCGAAGGTACATATAATATGTAGCGATCCTAGCTTTGTTTATTCTATACAAACAAATTATATCCTTCGCGCTCCAAAAATTAATGCATATCAATCTTCGATCGACAAATCGCTTGACTGTGGCCATCTCGATATTCAGCACAGCACAGAATTACAACCGAGCGGCGACTTTTGAACCGCACCCGTGCCTTAATTCTAATAACGAAAACTGTACACATCGCTCGTGTTTCTAAAGCGCATTTTTCTCCGAACTAAAGGCCCAATATTTACTCTATCCATGAGCAGCACAAAGCCTTATGTTTGCCTCGGCGTTGCACTCCGGATCCTGTGTAAACTCGACCTAACAAATTGAATGTACCCCACAATAAAAACAACAAAACAAATTTAATCTTACCGTTCTTCATTTAAAGTTTGAATTGGGCTAACCGGATTTGCAAGTCAAGGTACAGAAAGCATTATATTTTATGTTCGTAGTAGCGCTTAGTGGCCTAGAGCGTTTCAGCGGTAACTTTGTAAAGAGCTTTAAGAAACGGCAACATGGCCTCAAGACGTTGCGATATAAATAACGCCAAAGCATCAACACGTATAATTACGTCGTTCTGAGTAAGACCTAACCCGTGACATTATTTGTGGTTATAACACACTAATGAAAACAATTTAAATTCAATTTTATATCCGTCGAATGTAAAATTATTTTCATTCATTTTATTTGCTTAACAAACTATAACAACCGTAAAACTTAATAGTGATCAATAAATCAACTAAACATTGTTAGCTATAATTTTGAAGATAAATAGTACAGTTATTAGTAAAATCAGATCGATTATCTAAGTAACAATGACGGACACTTGAAGAAACGAAAGTCTGTACAAAAAAGATACGGAAAATATAAAGATAACATGAAATAAATAGGACATAAATTAAATAGGACAAAGGACATAAATGAAATAGGACAATTAAAAATGAATAAAAACTTCCTACCAGTTTAACTGACTACGACAAAAGTACTGGATCTACTGTCAAATTTCCATATCGACAAATAAAGAAAGATTACAAAGATAAATAATATTAGAGTCATATATATGTAGGTAAAGGGATAAACAAAGCAGCTATAAAAAGTAATAATTCTGCAAAAAAAAGACATTCTTAACGTTTGCCAAATTTCAACCAATAACACTTACGACTATAGCTTTTCAACACAACATCATTGCGCAACATAACATAAAGACATTATTTTTATGACACCGAGCCCGTAAAACTGGTTGTGATAATAAAGTAACAAATATACTTTTATTGGGAGAACTTTCAAATTCGCAAAACAACTCAATTGACAGTGCAATATTTTATGTATTTATAGACAAAATGTTAGTATCGGTCTGTCGGTACACTGATGTGCTCCTGCGTATATATGGAAAAGATAGGACAAGCGCGAATTCTGTGTATCGGATTGAGTGCAAAAAGCAAGTAATCTAAGCACAAATTAGCGTATTTATAATGGAAATACCACGACATTATATGTATCTACATGCTGGGTGTCAATCCTACGCCTTGCCTGACTCTCATCCAGGCTAAAGCTATTTCATCCTAAAACCGGACTACAAATTGATTTTATATACGGATATATGGAACTTCTCTCACGATGCTGCTTCAGATGTAGACAATATGTAGTTGTAATGAAAATATTTACAACCTCGAAAGCCACAGACTAGGTTTATTTACGTTATATAGAGAAATAATACTGACTACTGAATGTGTGAGAGTAGAGTACGTAGTAAGTAACGCTATATCAATAAACATTTACACTTATTAGGAGAATCAGAAAATATTTGTTTTCATCGGAGCGGACGAAACCGTCTGTAAATGTTAGTCACCGATCAGGAGCCCCTTTGCATCAAAACAAAGGGTCCGTTGTAAACAATAACGAGTTCGCAAATAGCGGCCGATCTTTAACAAATACTTGAGCATTACGTCTTTGTTAGGAACCCGTTCGCTTTCGCAATGAAGGATGACTCAGTGACCCATTGGTAAAATCATGCGGCTCTCAACCTGCTAATCACAATTTAATTTAATCCGGATACGTTAAAGAAAAAAATTAAATCAAAGTAAAATTAATTTAATTAACTGTCAATTCAATTCAAGAATATAGATGAAGCAAGGCAGGTTTGTAAGGACAGATATTTGGCACTCGCTGTTTTCTGCCTACCCCGTTAGAGACCTGGTGTGACGATATGTATGTATGTATGTACGTTAACGATTATAATCAGTACATTCCAATTACTTAACAACTATTGAAGGACTGTTGTAGGTATTAATAAATCAGATATTCACTTATTAATAGACCAGCGCCACTATACCTGCCACTTTATAGTAGGTAACATCAACAATTAAGTTTTTTAATACGTCTTCCGGGTGGTAACCTAATATCTGTGTTCCATCATCTCCTTCATATTTCACTGTTTGTGGTAATATCCTGATGACCATTAAATATAACGTTAAAAAATAAACTCAATAGATTGAATATCGCAGAACATGAGCCTATTAGAAACATGACTTTGAAGTTGCTACTGCATTACAAAGTACAAATACCGTAGTCCTCACTGTTCGTGACAAGGATTACTATAGCATATTATACTGGCTGGTAAGTAGATACACGCGGCTTCGTTAAGCTAGAAAAAACCTTAGCTAGAAAAAGTTAAATGTTTAATAAATTTGATAGAACTTGATTTAGAATCGGCAACTTTTGAATGGAATAATATTAAAAGATACGTACATATTTCCTTATCTCTTCACCCCTTAACATCTAAAACCCGTAATTGTTGAGAAAAAGAAGAACACAACAAAAGTTGTGATTGCAATCGGTAACGATCAAATATCACAAATAAGAAGTAGTTTCTTTAACCAACAATACACGATAAAACAGGTTTCTATATTTGAATCAAATCCCAAAAATCCGTTAACACGTTGACGGACAGTACTCTTTCATAGCTTGCGGGTGCCGAGACAGTACTATTTTTCATATATTGCCTGTAG
>DWGJ01002393.1:0-15938 GCA_018246895.1 Aspitha aspitha aspitha | reverse complement strand
TGCAGAACGCTAATATTTTTCAATAATAATGCTTATAAAGTACATTAAATCAATAAATAAAACATTACACACACTACAATAATAAAATAAATTAAATCAATAAATAAAACATTACACACATACAACGTTCATTGTTTACATTCTGGTTGTCAATGTCAAACAAAAAGTGCAACGAAATGTCAAAGAATTTTTTATTATGGTCGAATTTCGACCAGTAGGCCACCGCTAGTATCTATAACTTTATCATTACATTACATTGAATTCGCATATTTCTTGTTGTAATATTATCATTAAGTTCAGTGTAAAGATATTTTACTGTGAAGGTTTTTACGGATCTTCCTTTCCGAATTTAGAGCATGTGCTAAAAGAATGATAGGTTATTTATGTTCAAAAAGAGTTATTTAAATACAATTTTGGTAACCCGATTCATGAGAAACTTTAAAATTGAACCTCCCATCGGAATTCTCGCGAGATATCAGATAATTATGTTTGTAATGATGAAAAGTAAATTAAATATTTATCCATGTGCAATCAATTAAGTTTATGCTTCAATAAATATAACGCATGTTATTTATCCAGTGGTTGTTAGTGTTTATAAAATTTTGGGACACCTCGCTAAACACATTAACAGAACACAAATCATAGAACATTCTTCGTTTGACGAGCAGTAAGGACCTCAAATTTGAAAACTTCATTCCTGAAATATCCCTGGCAAATTCTCTACTTAGTAAATGCTCGGCAGAAGTACTAGATGATAATGTGAAATTTGAGTATCGTAAAAAGTGACTTCAGATATGCCTTAGTTCGAGAAAGTTATTAACTCTTTGTAAACTTTCGTTACCTACTCCAAAACACGTTATTATAACTTGCATATTTTGCATAGATCATCTTTCCGTTCTTAGGAACACGGTCCATTTTGTTCATGCTTTAGATTTGTTCCACGATGAGATATTAGACGGTCAGAAGCCCGGTGCCAATTAAGATAAATATTTGACCAAGTGTCACATCGTTTACGTGTTCAAGGTCAGGTTACGTTTTTACATTATAAAAAATAACACGTGGACTTTGCAAAATTCTTGTCAATCGTCAAAGTCGTCCACTCTTATAACAATTGAGACACTGCAGGTTCTTTCACCCTTCTCAGAATTTATTACGTTATAGGTAACAAATTGTTATTCTTATTTTTATTTACTATGATATCCAGTCTCTATTAACGGCATCCAATAATACATTTCATCCATAACTAACAGAACAATATAGTTCGAATGGGAAAACTTGTTTTGTATATTATCCACTTTAGGCGTATAACTGCTGTTGGTAAACTTGTCAGTCAAGGAATACAAGTTTCACCTATTAAACTTTCCCAAGTTTCGCGCTAACAAATAGATAATAATTATTATCTCCCACTTAATTATTTTACACTAGCTGTGTCCGCAGCTTAATCAATATTTTCCGTTTTTGCATCATTTGTCTTTGCTGCTCCACTCCTATTAGTCATAGCGTGATGTTATATAGCCTATAGCCTTCCTCAATAAGTGGACTATTGAACACAAAAATAATTGTTCAATTCTAATTAGTTGTACCTGAGATTAGCGCGTTCAACCGCACAAACTCTTCAGCTTTATAATATTAGTATAGATTATTACAAGGCTAGAACCTTATAAGGAAGTGAGCCAGTCGGGATGTATATATTGAAAATAGGTGTTGTAAGGGAAAAGACACTCGTACCTCATATTTTCATTTACGATCTATAGCAGGACTTCGTCTATTATAACTTTCATTCCTCCCATTTCCTCCCTATCTGCTTAGGGCGCTCGGAATATAAAAAAAAGTCAAAAGGATCTGTAGCACTGCTATTGAATGTATTCGAACGAAGATGTTATTAATGTATATATTAATACACTGCTATTCTACATTATCGTCCTTTCTTTTTGTATATTATGAAGGTATATTAGATTAGCACAGTAAATAAATTTTTATCGATAGTGTTACAAAAAGAAATTATTGAAACAAATGAAATTTATGAACCTTTTCTATTTCATGTTACGCTGTCATAACTATGTATAATAACATACTTAGATTTTACAATTCTTAGAGGATTTGTCAGTTAACTGCTATTAATAATTGTCTCAAGCTTTCTCTTTTCCCTTTCCACCTATTTGCGTCGTAGGACTATAAGAATTTGATGGCAAACAAATTTAAATTGATTAAGACAAAAGCGAATTGAGTTTCATTTCTATATAATAACAATTAATCGACTTGCGACCATAGTATGGTGCTAGTACTGTTAATAACAATAACGTTGACGCTTACAGTCCACATTACAATTCCCCGCGCTGTGAGGGTAATGGAACACATCGAAAGACAAGTATACAAATCGTGAGCCAATCCATCTCATCGCTGCTCAATACACTATGAAATGAAAGTAGAAGTAAATGTCCCGCACGTATGTAAAGTGTTTTATTTAAGAACCTTACGGAAATATAAAAAAGTAATCGAAAACGTTAATAGAAACGTGGTTGCTTGTCGTTTTAAAGCAAACCTAAAATTGCACACCAGACGACTCTTAAGGTTCATTTCTCTGCACTGAACATACACTTTAATCTTAATGTCACTCAGATGTTCACATTTGAATACGACTTCGGTTTTATTTTAGTTGTGAGGTTTGCCTGCAATGAAATTAAATCTTTAACAGAAATGTTTTCGCAGAAATTAGAATATGTATAGTTCCACCGTCGCCTCATCAAAAAACTTTGCAATAGATCTTTATTGTTACGTTATGTTTTTACACAACAAAAGTTTAGGTTGTTGTTTTATTCCAATGTTTATATTACTAGTGAACGGCTGACGGCAGTCGGATTTTAGGCAAATCTTAAATCTACAAGAAGATTTACATGCCCATGGCGATTCTGTTTCGATATACGAGTAGAACATCTGAACTGTGATCAGATACCTATTTATAAAAACCTTTAAAAATTAAATATCATAAAACATTTATATTAGCGAGCAATAAAAATCATTAAGTAAAATATCACAAAGCATTCATTGAACTGTACAAACAAAGCGAGTGTCTGTGCTTAGCCGAACTTCTTAGATCTATTAGTTCCAGTCGTAGCAATAAACTCGTTATATTTTTCACATTCGGTATACAAAAACTTTTAACATTGTTTTTATTTTTGTGAATTAATTTGTTATGGACCCAAACTTCAATATCATTAGGAGTCGCTTGGCAAATTTAACTTAAAGCTCAACGAAACATCGTTTGAAGTTTAGCATGTAACTCTGACATTACAAATAACTTGAAATATTCGACGTAGCCTTACCTTACATATACATAGAATCTAGACTTACGTTGATTAAAGTAAAAGTTTTGTTCTTTTGAACTTCGTTTCATACACTTCAAGCAGCAAAAGATTTATCATTAGCTGTCATATAAAGATACAAGTGACAAGTATTTTTCGACGCTCTATTGTCTCATTGTTGATTTTGGGTCGCCGGGGAATACTAAGATGTTTAAGTTACATCACGATTTTATAGTTGGTGATATTTTAATTTTTTTAAATTTAAGTTGGTAAATAAACATGTACGTCAAATCAATAATATAATAGTATAAGGACTACACATTCGACACTGCTAATAAGCAGGTAGTACTTGTATAAGCAGTGATAACCTAGTGGTTTGAAATTCAGCCTTCCACTTGGGAGGTCTGGGTTCGATCCTTGCACGCACCTCTGATTTATTACGTGCGTTTTATAACTAAAATTTAAATATCGCTTGCTATAACGGCCAAGGAAAACATCGTGAGGAAACCTGCACACCTTAGAGATGTTATAGAGTATATAATACATATTTTCTGAGGTGTGTGAAGTCTACCAATCCGCACTAGGCCCGCGTGGTAGACTATGGCCTAAATTGCTCTTTCTATGAGAGGAGACCCAGTCCAGCAGTGGACCATAAAAAGGGTCGAACAACAGCAACTCGTATTGTTGTGTTCTGGTATCAAATATACGAAAAGAAACTCTTCATTTTATTGTTCAAGAGCAGCAGCACAATTATAGCTCAGGGAAGTTCAATCAAGTTTGTAATTTTATATGATACGTAAGGTTCTGGACCGCCGAGTTTGCTGTTTTACGTGGGAAAATCGAGGATTGATGTTGTTCTGTTAACTTTATTAGAACTCAGGAAGCTCAAAAAATGGTGTGAGAATTTCAATGAGTCGTCTAACCCGACTCTACTAGTTCCCGCACGACGAGCGTGAGGTTCCAGATTGTCCCAGATCGCCCCCGCAACCGCTATCTATATTTAAAATTCATGAATACCTTTCAAGACTCACAGCGTTTTGGACCTTTAGTTGTACTTCTGAAGCACTCTAAGGAAATGGGGTTTGTGAAAGGGTTAGTGACGATGTAAAGTTTTCATGAAGGTGGAGAATTACAGATTGGTACCTATTTCTATTTTTTTTATACTCGTAAATAAAAGTTTTCTACTTTGCACGCTAAGTAGTAAGTTACGCTATGGACTGCTCTTTATAAATGCCTGCCGTCAACCACGATAGACTTTTAGTTTTAAGTTTAGCTAATTTTCCTTCCTAAAATGTCGAAAAGCGCTACGATTCATATAATCATTATTAAAATTGTTAATACGCAATACAATCTCAAAAGCCAGTAATTTAATCTGACGAGTAGAAGTGGTTTCATTATTCGCAGTTAATCTTAATCTCTGAAATATACCGTAGGTTTTACTGTACGTTGCACTTTGAAGCTCATTTGAATATTTTGTACAACAGCCGCATACTTCGTTTAACATTACCCACGACTCGCACAAACAGGGCGAAGTTTAAAGAAATGGTAAGCCAGAGATGCGTTTATAGAAATCGGGTCGAATGGCTAGTTGTTCGTTTAAAGTTTAAGGAAAAGTGGTTATTATTGACTTAAGTTTGTCAAATCTTTACAGTACCTACTTTTCAGGTAGAAGTTTCCACCGTCCACCGTTCAGCTGATCCCGAGTTTAACATAAGCCGGGAATTACAGAATGACAAATATAGACGTAATGTACATACTTAGAAAAATACTGCGCAACAGTTAGAATCAAATATCCCGGATTCATTATCTGAATTATGACAATATTTTTGGTATACGTTACCCTGTTCCTCCTGTTGACACGATATTTTACACGATAACTCGACAAGGTCGTCAGTAGAATGAACCTTTTCGTGATGTTCTACTGATCCTAACATACTCATGCAGTGATTAGATTTATTTTATTCGTTGCAAGTTAAATTTCATACAAATTATGCGTAGAATATTTCTCACGTAAATTCACAGTCGGACGCAGTTGCGACTGGCGACTGCCACTCACGACTTAGAATCAGTAATTACTATGTAACATAAAAATGGGAAGTAAGTAAACTGTTATCAAAGTTAGTATAGTAAGGTTTTCTTGTCGCTGATCTTAGTGCTAACACACTAAAATACTGCAAAAACAGTTCCAACTCATATAACATAATCTATTCACCATATAAATGAACGTTCCACTGGTAATTAAACCGGAAGCCCTTGGCAGACCGACACAGTGACCTTTGTTCCTCGGGGTTATTAAGCCCAATGGCGGTAACACCAACAGAAAATATAGATTAAAAATATATTTTTATTTCAGTTTGGATTAATTTTATCTTTACATATAAAATATAACCGTTCATTTAAAATATTGCTTTAAATGTTTCGAGGAACACTGTATTTGAAACGATTTTTTATAAATATTTAATTGTTATCATTCGGAAATAATTGTTGTGATTTCATCCGTCTTATATTTTGCCGGAATTATTGTAAATTTTAATTATTATATCTTATACCGTAGATGGTACCTTAATTACAACGTGTAAGTATGTACTTATTGTATTTAGCCATCGCATAATATTTATGTAAAAAGACAAAATTTAGAGAAACAATATGACAACAGACTTATTAATTTAATTTTTGATTTACTTCAAACAAGTACTGGTTTTAAATGTTTTTCCTACAGACGAACTAAATAAATTGAGCAATTCGAAGATCCGATGGAAAAAATTATAAAGGGAACAATCTAAAAATGGGAATGGGAAAATGAACGTAGTAGAACCTGTATACGGTTCGTTCGGGGAAGTATGTACCACCGCCACACCTATTTCTGCCGTGAAGCAGTTGTTTCAACTGTGTTTCGTTGTGAAGGGTATATCAGAGGCGACCATCTTAGTCCTCAAGAGTAGCAACGCATCTGTGACCGACTTCTAATAGGGTAATTACTAACACTCACTAACTGCACTTTCTAACACATACTAACTGGGCT
The DNA here is from genome assembly GCA_018246895.1 of Aspitha aspitha aspitha. Lineage (NCBI taxonomy): Eukaryota > Metazoa > Arthropoda > Insecta > Lepidoptera > Hesperiidae > Aspitha > Aspitha aspitha. Next base: position 9,614 of record DWGJ01002393.1, on the reverse strand, counting down.
AATATCACTAACAGTCCCATTCCTGCAGTCCTGTTACTAAAGAATACTCACCAACTAATTCATATTAACACCTTGAACTAACTGAATTCACACTAACAGTCCCTACAGCCCTGTTAGGAGTCGGATACAGATGTCCATGGCCGGCAGCAGCCACTTGTGACTGCTGTCTGCTCGATTGCTACTCTATCCAAATAAAAAAAATCGTTCATATCTGGTATTCACTTCTTAATATACATTATATATAACAAATAAATTTGTTTACCGATCAATTCGAGAACCTGACAGGATCGAGGTTGAATTCAGTGAATTGAGATTTTGAAAACACTCTTATGAAATGTTATAAAAGATAAATCTAAAATAAGAATCAGTAAGGCTCTCCACAGATTAGTAAAACGAATTCACATAAAAGTTATTTAAACACTGAAAAATGTTCTCTCGAAATACATTTGTAGAGTGTCAAGACTGTTTTCACGGTTATTTATATCCTGGCTCTAGGTTGTTTATAGTAGCGTTAGTGTTTGTCGTACTTCCGCTTCAGTTAGGTACCTACCGTTGCTGAGGGCGACGTCCCATAAGGCAATCTGAGACACAAATATTACATAGTTACTAAATCTAATCCAAATTTTATACCTACTTACAAATACTAAAATCCCCCCTTTTTTGTTTAGTTTATATCTACGTAGATATTCAGAGCAAGCATTAACAATATTCCTAAAGAGTGTCACATTAGTCTAAAAACAATTTTTTGATGAACCACTGTCATAATCCTCGAGACCTAATATATATACACGCAATACCTCACTTAATAAATCCAAGAAGTACCAAAAAGATTATTTAGCATCCAAAAGTGGGGTATGATACCTCAAGTAGCTTAGCTCCTCTTATATTAATTTCATTTACAAGGCGCGTATGTCGTACGTGTCGAGATATTTTGAACACTCTGTTACATTTTCATTTTGATCTCTGCTCTACGTTACTAGACAATTAAGTTAGTATAACACACCCTTACTGTAAATCAAGTTATCTATATCTTATAAATATGTTAAAACAATGTAAACAAATTATTTTCATTTCTTTGTAAGGTAAAATCACGAATAGTACATACGCTAACATTTTACGTCTACTTAGCTCTAGTTTATTAAAATAAATTCATATTCTTTTTGCATTCTTGATGAATTGTTCGTGTTTTTTCACAATATTTCTGTTCAACAATATATTTCTTGCTTTTTGATTCAAGTATCGGCTCATTTTGTTTCAAAAATTGTAAAACTATGATCAATTTGTATAAATTTGTATTGTCTACAACTAACCAAGAAACTATTATAACTTATGTTACGATATTACTTGTTGTTAGTTTTTATTTGTCATGTCTGGACATAAATCGACCAAAACTTTGCTCTCATGTACGGCATGTGTCAAACTTACACAGGCAATCTTTTTTGCGGTAGGTCATCGAAAAGTTTTTTTACCTACATTAAATGTGTTCACAGTAAAGCAACGTACGTTTTGTGATCGTAAACCTTAGCACATTTTATTGCTGCAGGTACCCACTGAACGTACGCTGCAACCATTACAAAGAAATACTGTTCTTAAAATTAATGTCGCGTACGTGTAGGAACTCAGTTACACCTTTATTTAATGGCATATTAACGGAAAAATTCATATAATAAGCTGCCTATATTGATTTGGACACTAGGTAAAGTATTACGAGTATGTGGGTAGTTCAGATAAGTTAACTAATGTTAACAATAGTGAATTTAGCAATAATGAAAAAATATCGTCATAAAGACATTTTGCAATGAATTTTGATTATGTAATAACGGAATTAAGTTATAAGCAGTAATTCGTGTAAAAATGAAATTGATAATTTTCACACTTTTCTGTCTATCCTATATAAATGATCTTATTAACTGTCAAAGTATTAGACCGATGTTCATAGAACAATCTAATACACAACAGCTCAAAAGATTAGAATAAGATGGAAACATTTATTATGTAACTTGCGATGTAACCACTATTCCGAAGATCTTATATATTTTGTAGCCATGTAACTTCACTTTTCCATGATTCGACAAATGTTTTCACGGTTTGCAGGAAAAACCTTCGATGCGTGAAATTTAGAGTTATCGTCTTGATTTAGAGTTACCGTTTCGGAGCAATTTATCTACTCTAACATATATTTATTACTCACATTTAAGAGGGTGTATATTCATGGTTACTAGTGGTCGCCCAGTGGCCGAAAATCGACTGTAGTTTATTAAATCAATTATTAAATTGTAAAGCATACAATTTTCTTAAATTTGTTTTCTATATTGATTTTAGAGTTAGGTATTTAAAAAACATGGTACCATAAATGAGGCTTAGTTTAATTATATTAAAAAGCATTCTTTGTTATTTCTTTGGACTTTTTGTTTGATAAGTAGGTACAACCAGAATGTAAACAATGAGCATTTTATTTTGATATGTGTGTATGTCACAAGCATTAATTTAATGTATTTCTAATGTTTTTTATGAGAATGACGGCATTTTAGACTTCTTTTCCATATAAACTTTAACTGTAGCAAATTTCATACTTCTACCTCCGAGTACCTAATTGTCGTGAAAAGGGGTACCTACCTACAAAGTTTTTCCTTCACCTAAGAATATAATGATACTAGCGCCACGGCCCGCCTTCGCACGTGTATAAAATATATAGCCTATGTCTTTTAAATGGATGTTACATATTTTACATATAAACCTTCCTCTTCAATCACTCTATCTATTTAAAAAAAACCGCATCAAAATCCGTTCCGTATTTTTAAAGATTTAAGAATACATAGGGACACAGAAAGCGACTTAGTTTTATACTATGTAGTGAAGATACATATTGACATTATACTATACTACTGACGTACTAGTCTCAACGCTCAAGGATATTTTGTATAAATACCATACTGCAGATAGAAATACGTCCAAGTCGATTTATTTAGGAAGGTTAAAGTCCTCAAAGACCAAACGAAAGGACACAAAGGACCACAGTCCACCTTGACGAGAACGGTCTACCGACTTCTTCGCAAGATAATATTATCTTTGACAATGGCCGGACTTCATTCCTGGTTCAATTTTTTGCATATAAGCTCAGAATGATATTGAGACCTTAAATTTTTTAGTATCGTAAAATTTAGGAATATACATTAATAAGTTATTTCCTTAAGCTCAAAAACAAAGCACGAGAGCGATACAGAATAATATTTTGATTTTATGGAAATGATTCGAGCTGCATAATCTTATCTGAGTTGCGGGAATTTTGCTGCGCTCGCAAAATATCCAGTGTTTAATGAAAATCTTTTCTAAGAATTATTTAAGAAATTTATTCCCAAGGCTGTGGTGGTAATGGTGGAAATGGGGTAATCCAAATTCTTGACTAACTGGCACAGCTATTGAATTTTAAAAATTGTTAATTTTTGGGTTGCTGAAGTTAATTTGTCAGAAGTTTCATTATGAAACAATCGAGATTGTTATGTTTATGTGCTTTCCACTTATATACATGTAATAGCTTTATAACCTGTAGTAGTTACAATTTACTATACTATACTTATTATAATTAAGGCAACGAAATTGCTCAAATAACGTAAGCCTATGAACAACGTCACGACTACAGGGTTCACATAACATAAAGCCACGTGTTAATTAGTCAAAGTAATTAAATCCCTACACTGTACATCAAAATTGATATGATAATCTACTTCAGCATCTATTATACTAATACTATGTAGCTTCTGGTTGTTGGCTGCGACTACGTCCGGGTTCAGTTTAGTTGTACTAATAATGATGACGATGTACTCATCGTCATTGCGCAAAGTTGTTGAACTGTGACCTCTATAGAGTCATTATTTATATTGCCTAAGGGATCTTTACATAATAAAATTAATACCTTCTATAACATTTGTATTTATGATTCGTGGAACAAAGGTTGCTAGGGACGATAACGTCGGGTTCGAGAAAGAGTTAGTGTCGCTCGGCTTCACGGTTACTGCTCCGTCTATATTTTTGTCGAAGTCTGGGATAGACAGGGGGAGGAGCGGATCACTCATATACATGCAACTCCGGAAAGACGGCAGCTAACACATCTGTGGACGTACGATAACTAGGGATAACTGCTTGTACTGATAGCAGCCCGATAGGCCATTGGGAAATGGAGGCACCAATGCATTCGGATTGCGAACCCGCAACCTCTTTAGGCCTATCCTGAAGAGGTTTTAAGTCGATAAAAATTCCACATAAACCTATCATGTTTCCAAAGTGTCTTACGTAAATTTCTGGCCATAGGTAACCGAAAAAAGAGAGTACCGTCAATGTCTTAATATTAGCTCAATAAGTCAATGTTATCTTTTAAGGACTCCGAGGCAACTTTGATAATTACGAAAGAGGTATAAGTTAGGATTAATATTATTAATAGCTTGTATCAAACATCGTTGTGGATACTCTGTACCTACTTTAGGATAGAAATGTTATTTCACAGGTTATTATACCAATAACAGAGCTCTTTAATTAAATCGTATTTCGTTATAATGTAGAAATAGAGTTAGGATTACTACTTGATTTATTTGTCGATTAATGATATTCAAATGACAAACACACTTGTTACGTACCGCATTGATCGACTATACTCTAGAAAATATATAATTTTCTGTAGCTAATGATCAGATTATACGCCTTTGAATTACTCTCCAAAACTTTCTCACGATGTTTCTGAGCAATTTTTACATATCGTAATATCATGCGTAGCACGATCAAGTATTAATTTCATTGAATCACTACTAATTGTGAGAATAATATACTTTACCGATGATCCTGTGTAACGACTTTGATGACAGGAGAAAATGCAAAAGACCTTTTTCAGAACGGTATTCGGTGGACATCCTATCTCTGTCTACCTTTATGGGAAATAGATGTGAATGTATAACCATAAGAAAACTACCCAAAATAATCTTACTTTTACCAATTCGTTTACCGTATACATCAACAAAGATCCTTTCATCTTCCACTGCTGCACACACTTATTTTCATAGGGTACAAGTTATGAACAAACGGATGATTCGCGACCTTTCATTATATGATATACCTATACTAGTATACATACTTTTCTATTTTATAGAAAAAATCGTTATAAACTGTTTCTCTTACAAAGAAATAACAGACTTGACACGTAACAAAAAATGGAAAGACTGGCTTCGTTTCGGTTCCTCGTTATGGAATTGCAGAGTGGGCGCGAAAGTGACCCGAAACACAACTCAGAGAATATCCTCATAAAACTAGCAACGTGATTGGCCTACTAGATTTTCCTATATATAAAAAATGTTATGCCACAATTTGTCGGGTACAAGGAAATAGAAATGGAAAAGGATTATTGTGTCTACCCACAAGACTTAGGTACCTGTAACGATATAAACGCGAGGATTTACATCTAATACAAAGTGCTAACGTAACGGAATAAAAATCCCTTATATTAACGGTTAAGCAATGAGTTATACTAAAGCAGGATTATCCTCGATGTGCCATTAGCAAGTTCAAGCGAGCGGCTAATGCGGCCTAGTAACTGCGGGACATGTTTGTGAACTGAAATATGCATGACTCGCGGGATAAACGGGCCAAAATTGCTAGTTAAGCGTAATTTGCTGCAAGCGAACATTGTACAGATTACAATAAACATGCATTATTAAAAAAGGAGCACTTGATTATTTTTTTATAACAAATTGCCCTGTTGGTCGAGTGTTTGAGGACCGTATTTCCTGAGTCTGGTTCGATTGCGCAAGATGCGAATACATGCGAATAAATAAAACTTGGATTTAGGAAAATATTGTTTGTCTGGTAATCGTACCACAGGGTTTATATTACCGAAAGAGGAACGGAGGACATATTTGAATTCACCCAAAGTAATATTGTGATTATAAAACCATTCTGAGAACTATTGCAACTATAAATCATGTTCCTCGCATAGTTCTCGTTAATAGCAATGTTTGATTAATGGGTTTTGGTACGATATTAACTGTTATACAAGACTTTGAAGAAGGTTTAGGTAAAGATCAAGGACGAGTCCACCCCAATAAGCGTCCATGACTTATCTGTATTGGGTAACAGGTTTACACAGTGTGCAAATTTAATAAGGGCTCCTTCTACACTCAGTGTAACTACAGAAAATAGTTTTTAGGGACTAAACCTTTCTGTCGATTTAACTCGTGTAGGTCATCATTTATATTTCAAAAATAAAATTTGAATGAGCCGATATAACTGAATAATTCATTCTCTACAAAGAATCCTAACAATCACTTATACATATTTAAATAACCTTCTTACAGTCGGGTAACATTAGATGTAGATACAATATGTATAGAATATAAACATAACATTGTATCGTTAGTCTTTCTAATAAAACAGTAAATACCTACCTACCTTCATTGAATAGGCACAGGATACCGACTCGCTAGACGCGATATGCTCAAAATCAAAATGTGCCTAGCATAGCAGGAGCTATTGCGACTTCTGAAAATTCCCATTCCTTTATTTGCCTATCGAGTGTGAAAACGATAGTGATAGGTACTTTGCTTTACTATCTCATCATAAACTTCAAAGTTATATTGGAGTTATATAACATTGGAGTTATTGTATATTGAATTAGAATAAATATTGTAGGGCAAAGGAATCGAAATTTTTGTATAAATGCGTGGGTTTGTGAAAAGGAATTCTATATCTGTTACATCCCTTAATACTGCGCGCCTGGAGATAAAAGTGGAACTATATTTCGGCGCGCCATTGGTTCTTTTATGTTTTACCCGTATTTCGAAGCCCTGATAATACTAATTTGCACGTCTAATTTAGTCTCAATTCGTTTTTAGAGCTTGACTTCTTTGTCCTCATTAACGGAATAGGCGGTTTAATATAACATTTTATTATTTCATAATTTAAAATTTACGTACTTCGCTCTACAACATTTAACTTTAAACGTCTCACAAAGCCTTCACAGACTTGATAGTAATAATATTGGTTACGTTTATCACTGCTGCGCATTGTTCTAAAATGTGGCATGAAAATGTGGCTTATGGCAAATAGAATCTACGAGTATGTCTTGTTATATCACACATATGCGTCGATCAGCCATTAAATTATTTAATTTTTCTGTGTACAATGTAATATGTTTACACTAAAAATGTCTCCAAGCTTTTACAAGCGACTCACCTTGTATAGCTTATAATAATAATATAATTATCGCCGATTACTTTAAATGTTGATCTCCAATTATTAGAAATACCTCCGCACTGTAAATTCTGTAAAGTGAAAACAAAATAGTATTATAGTCGTTGTTTTAGAGCAAAAAAGAGAGTAAATAATTTGTATTGCGTTTTATGCAATAGCGAAAATGTTCAAAAATGTGTCTATATTCTACTCACGTTTTATGAATCGATACACTCTTATATTTAGGAGTCATCCTTATTCAAGAACAGTAGCTTACAAATTTTCATCTAAATGACGTATTACAAGTAGCCTGTAACATTTACAAATGTCGAATCCGATATAATTGTTAAAACATGATCCAAGTAATTGTTTAAAATTTAAAAAAAGAAAGCACGGAAACCGGACAGTTTTAAATTTGGTAATCTTTTAACACGAAAGAAACAAATTTCATCTACCTAAATATGTACATTAGGGCTCGCGTAGTTGTCAATGCGTAAGTGTCCTAAGAAAAAAATAATTAGAGCTTAATGAAAGAAATGGAAGTGAAGAGGCTATCATTTTAATAGTAAATCAGAAAGGTAAGGTATTTGCCGAGATGTCTCGAGTAGTACCTACCTAACCAATTTATGTCATAATACAAACAACTGTTTAACAGATACCTAGTTCTTTGTATCTAACTAAATGGTTTTAACCTGACCTTACCAAAGTTGGACTGTCAACATTTTAAAGAACTTTATTAATGACTATAGAAATCCATTAAGTTTTATTCCTTTTTGATACTCCTTTGCCAATGTTTTTTTGGGGACACTCAAGACCCCATGCGCCTAATTGGGTGATTTTCTTAATGCGCCTGATTAAGGGTTAAAGGTGCGATGCAATATTAAGCATAGTTACAGTATTCTGAAGTTGTATGATACTGTTTATATTTTGTTTCTATATATAACATTCATGTCAGCGTAGTAGACTATGGTTTTGAAGATAAACATAGTGGATCGATGTTTGGAAAAATCTCATTTCATGTATGCTCGAGCATGCTATTCTGTTAATTAATCGATACTGCAAAGTATAAAATTATTGGGTGTACGTGAACTGCGGCGATATGCAAAGCAATCACCGGTATGTAGTTACGAGTATGTGTCACCAATCTTGCAACACACTACTTATCTACCTGCTGCAGGCAAGTGTTGTGTCATGCAATAATATCATTTCTAACACACTTTAATGAAACCAACCCATAATCAGCATATACCGATGAGATCGGCTGGTAGTAAATACTCTTTAGCATTAAGCCCGCTTTTTTATTTTTGGTTCAATAAAGAATAAAAAAATTAATTAGAAACAGAATTCATGAGATACTTACCTAAGAAATCCTTATGGTTTGTGGACAATATTTAGCATAATATTAGGTACCTATTTCTTGAATAAACGGTAATTTTTGAACAAATATGACTATATTATATGTTAAGTGATGTGTTATTACATGTTGTTATTGTTATATATTATATGCTGTGTTATATTTATACAGGTGTTATACACGAGAATTGCAGTGGGGTTGTGGCAGAGCTCGCACGGACTGGAGCAGCTGAGCCACGTGCAGTGCTGTGCAGCCCCGCACTCGCGGACAGACAAGTCGCAATTTGAACCACAGAGAACCTTCATTGGCACCACTGAGGCAAAGGTATGATTGAATAGAATTGATTACTAATTATGACAGTAGGTATGTTTAAGGTTCACTTTGGCCTGATGTTTAATTTTATTTACAAAAACCTCATTGATTAAACATTTCTACAATATGTTTTTGGATTGTTCCCAACCAGCCTAGCTTCGCACCATGGTATTCAATCTGCTATATTGTCGATTATAATTCTTACGAACATAAGTCAATGATTCTCAGTAAAAACTAGGTGGTTGATTTTTTTACGGTAGGTACCGCAATATTCATCACTATAATGCTGCATTATTGACCAATGTTCCAAATTGTTCCGGGATCCACTCAATGTATAAATATACGTGTACATATTTCTAGAACGTACCACATTATGTAATATTAAGAATTATTTAGCTTTATGAAATTATCTTCCGAATCAGTGTTTACTAGGTTACGGGTTACCACTTAACAAACAAACTTTAATACTTGTCAATACTCTCCTACAATAGTAACGCTACAACCGTTACATTTTATTCCATACTAGCTGTGCCCGCGGCTTCGCCCGCATGGAAATGAATAAGTCATAAAGTTTTTCCCGCGTTAATACCTACATCGCGGGAATTATAAAACAATAATTACGAACTTCCATTCAAACTTTTATCTCCTATTTCACCACTCATATAAGATTTGAGCATTATTTTGATGCATAGTTATCTTAAAACTATCATAACTCCTTACATATTCATTGAAATAA
>DWGJ01002392.1:0-15940 GCA_018246895.1 Aspitha aspitha aspitha | reverse complement strand
GTCCGGTTACCATAACACAGGCATTTAATTGCCTAATTTAGTATCAGAAAGCCGTATGTGGAATTGTCCCCAGTTATTATTATTATTATTATTATATGTATTTGTCATGTTTAAAACACAGAAAAAAATTTTTTGTATCTTTACTCGAGTTACCGAATCGACGATTAAACTTAACGTAAGCTTAGAATTTATTTTGTTTCGGTAACCGTAAAAAATGTCTGCGTATGTTAAATCACTTTACAAATGACGTGAAAATATTACAGAATCGCGGAATAAAACATAATATCGGGGTCTCAGATTACGGTATAAATAGAAAAAAGTTGCGCAATGTTGTATTAAAAAGGGGTGCGCCCGCACAGGGCCGGCCATATTGCGTGACGTCGCGCGCGCACGCGACATATGCGCGCCAAGTATCAATTTGATCCGCGTCCGCGCAGCTGCGTACAACGACCCCGCTAGACCATTCAACTTTCTCCAAAAAACCAACCCCATATTTTCGGTGATTAACTCGCTTAGCCTATTTCTAAACATTTTTATTTGAATGTTATTTGCACACACCGAACGTCTGCAGACGTAGGAGTGCATTAAAAAACGTCAATTTTATGATCCAGTACTGTTTCATCTGCCATACGCGATTACATTATGCACTACATTTCACTATTAGATTTAGATCATGCCAGGGCCCTAAAGGGGTAAACGGTATATGATATGGTATGTTAATATGTACATGTTGATCCTAGTATATATGTAGTTTCTAGCATTTCAAAATTTCGGTCTCAAGAGTGTGCTTTTGTAACAATCTCAATCCTCGAAATTAGCAACTCCTAATTGTCTACCAATGAAAAGCATCCAAAAAATCATCAACTACACTCGTACTAAATTAGATAACACATGAATGATTTATTCAAACAACCCTTAGCTACTTAATTAAGTAATAAAACGCTGAATAATTGTAATAATCATCCAATTAAACTTTTCAATATTTCTCATTTACCGCTTTCTTTTATGTTGTGGTCTCAAATTGTTCTATGTGAAATTTCGTAGATCGAATTCACACGGGGAGTTGTATTTGACCGCCATTAACGGGCATGCGTTGGACGGCGTTATTAATAACAATAGATACGAAACGGTTTCGGAGCGACAAAAAGTCTGCCGGCGAACAATCAGCGAACAACCGAATAGGAACAATGGAGGTTCGTGAATCAAACAATTGATCCATCGACGAGTCCATATATTATCGTGACAGCTGCGCGGGGTGGCGCTCGCACTGCGTAATATGACAGGGTCCCATCTCCCACAGTCTATTTTACCCCTATTCCATTGTCACAGAGCGCCGCTTAAACATATTTGAAGCTGTATTACTTTTTCATGTATTAGAATTAATTATACCTGTTTTACTAGTTTACGCGTGCGACCCGTCAGATAGAAATTAGAATTGCAAATGTTTCTCATATTCTTTTACAACCAGTTTCTGTAAAACTGTAATACGTTGTCCATTACGATCACGTATTAAAATACAAAGAAAATAGTAAATGTGCATTTAATTACAAACGTACTTACAAAATGTCAAATCACAGTTGACAAAATTCGATTTTTTCGATAAATGATTTTAGTGTCGACAATAAATAAAAATATAATAAGAGCCAAGTTCAACGTCCGTGCGAGCCGGCGCCGCGACCGCTTGCACCCCTTGCACCCCCGTGCCACGCTGATATTATTAGCAAGCCGTAAAAAAGGTATAAACACAACCGGCCTCAAGCGTGCTGAGGTCGTGCCGGGTTTTGCTTGTACGAAAACAAACATGTAACACGGCTTTTAGATACAAGAAGGAGAAGACGAATGTATATACCGATATCTCCTATGCAACCTGGATATAGCAAAGGAAACAGACTTTAAAAATTATTTTACTAAAATGACAGACGTCAAATATGTACATTACGTCACACTTGACTGCGGCGCGTTTAATAACCCGCTACTAATCGAGGGTCTCTTCCGCAACAGCGAAAGGCCCCGGGCATACTCTATCTCGCCTGAGAATTGATGGAGCTACGACTTAGTCACTTGGCAGGTATTTGACAACCCTAGACCAAATCAATACTCAGTAGTAAAAGCGAGTAGCGCGTAGTGTGTAAACTGTCCGTGGTGGTAGAATGTAAACACGGCGGCAATTAACGGGCGATCGTAGGGGCTGGGCACTTCACTGAGCTGGCGCTGCATGAATGGTTGTTTTCACACTCTGCTACCACACAAACGGCAGATTGTTTTTCGTGCTTTCCGTTGCACGCTGTGTTTTTTTAAATTTGCTTTAAGTTTTGTTTATCTAATTGACATTTTTGATTATTTTACTGCATTATACAATTATGTATGTACTCGTATGTAGGTGCATGTAAATAAACAGCTTGGGTTATAATTCGATCGGTTTTAAATCTCATTAAAGTTTAATTTGAAAAACGTTCTCTTCCTTTACTATTTACATCGTTCATTATCATCGCTCTCCAAAATTTTTAATCAATTTAATTGAGGTCGATATCTACTCTGATGTCTTCCCGTAGTATCGATTGGCGATAGTCAAACAATATCTACAAATATTTTCAAACACATGAAAGCTAGTCTACGTCTAAGCGACGATTTCTCAATTAATTTTATCGAGAGAGCACCTCCAATGCATCTATCAGTTGACGTTATTATCAAGTTGCGACGAGGGTCGTCGAGAGGGAAGCCCTCCTCGACTTCCGCCGACGTCACGAGTGCCGCCTTCACCCGGATCATTGGCCTTGTGACAACATTCACGACCTTTACACATACATACAATCGATATGTACGTTAACATCGAACTATTATTGATAGGTAACCGTTACACGTGTTAAGTGTGTAAGTAAAAATATCATCATTATTACAAAATTATTTTCAATGGAAAAGTGCGATATTAACTTAAATCTTGAATATCTTAACCGTCCAAAATCAGCGGCTGAAAATCAACCGTAGTTCATTATATTAAATTAATTAATAAATTTTAACGCGTATAATTTTCTAACTTTCTTGTGTATTAATTTTCGACTTATTTAAAAATACACGAATGAGGTTTAATTGAAATGTTTTAAAGCATTATTTGACATTTGTTAGGACGTTTCGTTTGACATTGACACCCAGAACGTAAACATTGAACGTTTCATTTCATTTTCATTTGTGCGTATTACACAGTCTTGGTAGTGTGGGTAATGTTTTCTTTTATTCATTTATGTATTTCTAATGTTTTTTACACAATTACCGGCTTTCTAGACTTCTTATCAATATAAACTTTAACTGTGTCAAGTTTCATACTTACTCCCTCCGCGTAATTGTCGTTAAAAGGAGTACAAAGTTTGTCTTTCACGTATTAATATATGTATGTATAATGATTTAGTATTTACAAAAAGATAAAATTGGATTTTGCCTTGTAAATGTTCCTTGTTACAGTACGATATAGTTTTCTTGGCTTTTTGTATTTCTTTTGTCAATGGAATGCCTAATTTATGGCATATAGTTAGGTAATAATCCCGTTACAAATAAAGAATTGTTTACATTAATTTTGATGCAAATTACTTAACAGATAAATTTTACATAGGTAGGTACCTACTTTATATAAAATGCTATTGTCCAGGACCATGTAAGTAGGTATGAAAATCTTAGGTTGTGTTGAATAATATTCTTTATATTCGATGGATGGATGGATGGATGGATTCGATGAAATGTCAAACTGAATTTAAACTTAACGTAGATTTAGTTTGTTTTTTGCAAAAACATGCAATTTTGAAAACGTTTAAATTGCGAGGAAAACCTGATTATTCTCATGTGCAATTTCGGGTAATACATATATATCGCGTGAATTTAACTCGGCGAATGAGCGGGCGTTTTGCCAACCAATGCACTGACCGCCAGCTAAACCGACATTACTTGCCAAATATACTCTCTATTACGGAAAACTTAGATAACAACTTGATTATGAGGGTACGCGGAGGTTTTATAGATTTTATAATTTTAATTTGAAATCTTATTGAAATTATTTCTTTCATAACGAGCAAAGAGAAACGATAGAAAAATTCTAAAACATTAGCTAAATTAAAAATAGGGTAACACCAATTTGTTAAGTTATGTCCATTATTGTTTAAAGTTTTATGATTTCTGTATTGTGCTTTGAGTTAAAATAAAACCGATTTTAGAAATCCGCATTTATTAATTCATAGTATTCTACGAAATAAATTTTATATGAAAGATTATGGTGCAAATTCGTCGGATGCGACCCCTGGGGTTAGCTTGGCAGCTGCATACGAGGTTATTGTTGAGTCGACAATGCACCCCTAATCTATAAACGCGATTACACCAATATGATGCACCAACAAAACTTCCCTCCGCATTTGTCATACCATTTCTAATCTGGTCGGTTGGTTTAGCTATTTTAATTTTTTCGTTTCGTACTTTCCTCCATCATATATTACGTTTACCTTGTTTTTCAACTACTGTAAGAAAATTAGTCACTATAGACCCGTTCAACTACCGGAAGACCAGGGGGATGCGGTATTGCACTCCTGAGAATTTCCAACTTCTGCTAAAATATATCAAACAGAAGCATAGTTGTGTGTAGTGTAAAACTAGTTCTCTACTAGTGGCAATTTTATATTAAAAAACTATAAATCAAACTTTGAGTATCAAAAACAAATTCCACATTCAGCATTACGTTGCAGCATGAAATATGATTTTCAATAAAATATTTCCGCAGTTTATTATTTATAACAAACTTTTTAAGAGACAGCGAATCTTCTCGTTCACAAAACTTGAGAAGTCGTAAAGGAACAAAGGTGTTCGAATTTTAAATTTTTTGGGTTCGACAAAATTGCAAATTCAAATTGTCAAAATTTCAAATTCAATTCAAATTTATTGTGAATTGATTTATCAATTGATGTCAAAAGATTACCTAAAGTTACTGACTAATTTGCAATGAAATCAAATGGATAAATAAATACCTATGTATTATTTTTATACTTTTAAAATGATATCTAGCACTTCAGTAAGTTTTTAACACTATTTATAAAATATTACGTGTAAAAGTTTGCGCCTGCAACTTCTAAGACGCAACGTGTTGTACGCATGCCACTTGCCATTCGTTTTCAAAGCAACGTTTTATGTATTTTTGTTTACATAACTATAAAGCTTAATATTTTACATACGTATGTATGCAATTAATCAAAATGCATATGAAAATATGAAGAGAGAAGTTTTAATGAAGACTACAGCCCGCTTCCTTTGCATTCACTGCCGGCGCCTTTATGTGTTAATGGTTCATCATAAGGCACGCGGTGAATGCCAAGAGCGGGCTCAAACGACGTTAGGACAAGACAGAAGAACGACGCACGAAGATATAAAAAAATAATCTTGAACACTAAGCCCAACTGTCGAGAAGCAACTATCTGGGACGATTGCAATTATTGGAAAAAATAATGTCGATATGAAATATTTTATGCCTTTTTTATTATTCCACATTCCTAAATTTTACAAGCTGTAAACTGTCATTCATGCCATCGCCTGCTTTTTGTATCAACTAATGTTCTCGACTTAAAACTGAGGTAAAAATATTTTTTGCAGATTTTAACTTATAATTTTAACAACAAGATGGGATATAATTATATAGTATTTGTAATTATAATTTAACCGTTGAATATTAAACAATCCTTACCTTCCCGCGTGAGTCAGGTCGGTTATTTGCACGGGCCATAACACGGTCCGGTGAACAGCGCGGCAGCGCGGCGTCATTCCTGACTAATTAAAATCTGTTATCCTTCATTGTACATTGACGCTTGCCAGTAGTTCCCAGTCAACAAACTAATTAACCTTCACAATCGTCAACGAACACCCATTTTAAGTTTAATCTTAAGGCAAAATAAGGATGGAACGAATAACTGTGTAATATATAAAAATGTAGCCATATTTGTGCAAATATACAATTTTGTCTTTGTTTTGTTCGAAATCGGCCATAGACATCTAAACTTGAATGTACTCGCCAAAGTCTAATAGTATCCGATCGTATAATTTTCATTTTTCATTACACATAAAACACTGTTTCATGCAACAATAAACAAAACTGTTAACACTTAGTTTCACTGCGTTAACATTGAATAAATCTTATAGTAAATCATATCTTTATTTTGCTTCAAACCCCCTCATCTTCAAAACTTATTGATATTTATTGGATTAATTATTGTTGTTGTTTTCACTGTTTTCAATATTACAGGAAATATTTTATCTTACACTTGTAATTAACTATTTTGACCCATCCCAAATTCTCTTTGTGTATTCTGTATATTATAATTCTTTCTATCTCTCCTCAATTCTTGTGTACCTATGTTACCTACATATTCAAATTTGTGCAATGTCAGCTATCAGTAGGTACATGTTACACCTTATGTCTGTAAGTAGCAAATATATCTGATGTTATTCATTAGTAATTCGGTCAACCTCTTATATTGTTTCGAACAAAACTGCCGCATTTGCAACTTCATCCGGTGACAACGTCGAGGCCTCGATACTCGAGCTAAACTGAAACAACCGTCGAATCAATCTCGCTTACTCATCGGATACTTATTGGTAATACCTATACGTTATAATCAATAACATATTTACATTGTAAGGGTACAAGTTAAATAGAGAACGTGATCAATAAGAGCGGCCGTCAATGCGTTATGTTAAACGTTTATATTAATAGCAAAGTAAATTCATAAGTACCAACACTCGCTCTAATGAAGAGGGAAATAATTGTAGACATACGAACGTCACGTTTTTTTTGTTTAATGTCACGTTTCGTCCGTGTCCGCGGTCCGGTGTGGTTATCTGGGCACCGCGCAGCTTCGTGTTACGAAATTATTGACGCATGCACAATTTTAACTAGACCAACGATATTTGTTATGAATACTTGCAACAGTAATGTATTGTATAGCACAAATAAAGAATAATGTTAACGTACTGGAGCCTACTTTTAATACGTGTTCATATTTTACAAATGCTCTCTATAATCGTTTAAATGTTACAGATAATCAAGCTATATGAGGAGTCCTATGTTAGATCAGACACACACAAAGTCCTTACCTCACACAGTTATCCTCACACAAAGTCCTTACCTCACACAGTTAGCAAGCATTTCTTAATAACATCTATTTTCGTATATACAGGATATTACACTTTAAAAGATATTCTAAAGATCATAAAATACGTCTAAAACCCAGCTTAAAAAACGGCGGATTGTTTACTACTTAAAAAAGAGCAAATCTTCCTCAATGACGTGAATGGTTTAATGGCTGGTTTAAAGAAATGAAAGTAAAACTTCAAGTCGAAATAACCGTTAAACGGGATCCGAGGAAGAACGGAATAAAAACCTTCACTTCCTGTTATGATATACAGTGCAAGGTCTTAAATCAATGCAAGGAACTTTAAATATAATTATGTACTCTAGTTAACTATGTTGCTTATGTTTCTTCGGGTATAAGCGTCTGAGATTGCATCAGGTTGTCCTATTTTTTATCTTTATCAAAAAGCTTTAACACAATGTGATTATGTTGCGTTGAAAAATCAACAAGAAATGCATCGTTTACATAAAATAATATGTAATAAGTGCCTACGATATTGAAACTGATCGTCATTTCTTTAGTACGTTCAGATGTATGTGTAGATACGCTAATTGTAAGGTACAGTATTCAAGATTAGCTCTTCAAAGTAGAAACGCATCTGTAACTGATAGGAGCTAGAACTTCAGACCTATGTAAAATATCCCGCGCGAAAATATTGTGAAGACATTAATAAAGTATTGGATAAGGGTTTTCAATGTTAGTGTTAGGTACATACATATATAAAAGCGACTAGCGACTTACAAAGGTTATTTTAACTTATTTCGACGGTTATATCCACTCTTAAGAATGATAATGTTCAATGACAAGAATCGGATGCGTTATTCCCCTTGAAAACTGTTGGTATTGTCTCTCAAATATATTGTTCTAGAGATATTGATTGGTTATTTGATCGAACTCCTTAACTCGTGAAACAAAAGGTGCGCATTGTGACGGCGTTTATCTGATAATGTACATAGTTTAGTTATACTGAATCTGACTGATAACTTACTATCTCGCTTATAATCTTCAAACCCATTTAGAAACAATAATAAAATTCATTTATGCTTTCGTATTTATTTAATAAACGTCGCGAATATTGATTTCACACATAAGGTAAATCGAAAAATTTACCATAAGGGAATAATTGGAGTATTGCCATTGCCGTTTCCAAAAGGATGTTACATCAGTATGGTGTTAAAATTCGTATACCAACATCAATGTGCCAAATTTACCTGGAGGTAAATATTGAACTTATAATTTAAAATCAATTATATGAACAACTTCATTCGGAGCAATTTATTGTTAACTATATTCATATTGTTAATAATACATTAATGAACTAGGTTTGCGATATAAATTGTTCTGTTGAAAATCTCTGCTAACCGTAGAGCTTTCGATGTGTTTCAGTTGCAAAAGATAGTGCAATGACGACCCCAAAAAGGACTTGTACAAAATGATTGAGATATACAAACATACATACTTACTATATGGTTACACGTGAATTAGAAGAATACTAGTCTGGTTCAAATAATAAAAAAGAAGAAAGGAAAGAACAAGAAATATTGTATGATGGAAACATTGTGCCTTGCTTACGATGAAGTGTTTTTAATGAAACAGTCATAACTTACACACACAGAGGTAGGAATAGAACAGAAATGGGGCTGAAACCCGGAACGGCTCTACAATATGTAGCGCCCGAGTGCAATCAGGACCCTGGCGCCCTCTTGTATCAAAAATCGCCATTAAAATAGAATCCACTGATTAATTTTAAGAGAGTTGTTTTGTCACGAAACCAGGTACAAAGTAAACTCAATCCGTTTGTGATCATGGCGACAGAACAATCTACCCAGCAAACCTGTAAAAATCTTTTCTTTGAACAGTTTTTTGTATTTGTAGTTTATTTTTTATTTTTTTTAGAACTCCAAACTTATATGGGCGGGCTCCGTGTAGAGCGTTATAGCGAAATCTGTATGTGTGGTAAGCGGCTCTCGGCGCCCCTTAACCCTTAACATTCAGCGCCCTGGTGCACCGCACCCCTTGCACTATAGTTAAAGCCGACCCTGGTTGAAACATAGCTTAAAATAATTATATGAATAAGTAATTATACAATCACTAGCGAATATCTAACCACATTTATTATAAAAATATTATTTGTGACGATTTCACGCATTAATGAGCACATAAGAGCCGCTTATCAGTTTTGTTGCGTGTCAAATTTTAAAATTTTAATAAACGGAAATATGTCGTATTAGTTTGTGACTCGATGAGGAAATTTCAGAATTTGAACAGTTATACATCCAATGTAATGTAAAGGATGATTGGTAAGTATTACTAAAGGGCGATGTCCTTTCGGTACGTTTATTAAGGAAGAGGAACGATTTGGAGTATAACTTAGAGATTATAAACACGGGAATGCTGGCAACTATGTTTTGCCAAATATGTTATAAAAAAATCTATGAACGATTTTGAAATTATAATTTTTAGCAAAGTTGTTAAATGAAAAGGTTTTGTAAATATCTTTGCGAATGTAAAGATCTTATGGATATGTCCGTGCTCTTACGAGGTGTATCTCAGAAATTGGGTATACCTATGTACGTGCACAATAGAAGTAATAAACAAGCAAATTTTCTTATAATAAGTGTGGACATACGTCACGTGGTGAATTAGTTAAAAGGAAAAAAGGGACAACGAAGCAGAGAGCCTCTTGATTACCTCTTCAGTGTTACATTTGAATAATTGCATGAGAGAACGTGCCGCATTAAACGTATTGATACATATATATAACTATAGGAAGTACAAATATGAATTGTATTTTTAATCCAAATATTTCCAAATTCACATTAGTTCCAAGTGTAATCATTTGTAAAGTGGTTTTCCTCGGCGACAGAATTTAAATGAAGTCTATAGGTACTCGTACATGTTACGTCACTATAGAAAAGTGCGTGGATATACACGTGGATCGCTGCAATCTATTCTATGTTTATTTCAACAGCGACACCTATTTAGGTAGCGTCGTCATTAGGGCTTGATGCGTAAATAGATATATATTTACATGTTCGTGGCAGTGGGCGAAAGCACCCACTGGGATAAACCAGAACATATGAGTCAGAGCAATGGACACAGATTCGGTCAGTGGAATTCCTTTATTGTCATTCCCCGATAACGGACTTGGCTACATTTCAACACTCGTAGCAACTACACCATTTGCTAATTTTTTCAGTATTCCAACTTGCTGCTTTCCTCGACTACTGTAGATGGTCACTGTGAAACGGATTTCGATGAACAATAAAAAATATTTACGTATATAGAGACATTACGGAGAAATTGGGGATTTCTCAATATAGGGTTTTTAACCAGAACTAATGCCACTTGAGTAACGATGTTTATATACATGTGGTAGGTGTGTACGGTGTTCAAATGTAATTTATTATCGATATGCATTGCATGTGCAATGTTTGTCTCTTTGTACATCTCATACCTTTCGTATGGTAGAAATTCCAAGAACTTCATAGACAACTTCCAAAAACTGAATAGTGTCATTACAATAGACAAATTACATGCAGTTCTTGTAGTCATAGTAGTCATATAGTCTTGTAGTCACACAAGGAATATGTAACAGAATTTGTGACATTTTCTTCGAAAGATACTAATTCTGAGAATATTCGAATTTCGAACTGTCAGAGAATTCGAATTCGAAAGAAAGTGATCTATGTATATAATTTTTAATGCAATATCTTTTTTTACTTCTTGATACATACGAGTATCTAGCATATTTTATACGTTAAGCGTTATTGCTACTGTTGCTGATTTAATAAGAGTTACTTGAAGATAAAGATGACAAGGCCATTCCGCGCGAGTACCTAAGTACCTACAGTACTAAGTATCGTGATAACGTTACATTTGAAAGATAAAGATTAAATGGATAAAGGAGAAATTTGTCATCACTGCATAGTATAAAACAAAGACGCTTTCTTTGTCCCTATATCCCTATGTATGCTTAAATCTTTAAAATTACGCAACGAATTTTGATGCGGTTTTTTTAATGGATAGAGTGATTGAAGAGGAAGGTATATGTATATGTAAAATAACATGCATTAACTAAATAGTCGAGAAATACTGATTTATACCCGTGCGGAGCCGGGGCGGGCCGCTAGTTCATAATATAGAAGAACTTGAAAGATTTAGATAGATTAGTACATATTAGAAAAAGATTCTTCGGGTAAAGGCGCACTATCTTTTGTTACAATAATTATAATAAATAATATACAAAGCGCAAATAAATAACCAACAATAGACAAAGAGTATTGCAAATGCTCGCAGATCGTGGATGAAGTGACACACTTATAAGATATATGTACAAAGCCGTGTGTGTCAAGCTATGACTCGGAAAAGATACAACCAAAGTCGACAGTCGTTGCTCTCTTCATCTCGTTCCTCCAGAATGTTCGTTCCGAGTGATGCATGTTCCTTTTTCCAAATTCAAATTCAAATTCAAATTGTTCTTTATTGTGGACAATAGGTATCACATTGTAGAGTTATGGCTGAAAATGTATAACGCATAACTGCAAGGGAAACACGTGGGATTCGTAGAGAAATATAATTTAAACAAAGAAAATTATCAAATAATGGTAAGAGTTTTTATGTCTATTGACAGTAAAAAATAAAATTATGATGGTTATTAGTTATAATCGTAATAATACTTCCTTAATTTACCAACTTTTATATCTATACATATATGTATGTAATAAATCAGTATTTGTGTTGTTAGACAATTAGTACCGAGCGATGCAGCAACTTTATTCCTTAAGTACGGCTATAGTTTTTGTATATTTTCAAATACATTTTAAGAAAAATAGATGTTAGGTGTTTTAAAGGTCATTAAATACATATCAGTGTTTTCAATCTACTTCGGAATTGCTTTCTAGTGATGACATCTCTTGCAAGTAAGTACACAGCTACATTTTGAATACATTTGATGTATTGTATTACTAGTAAAAAATACACCTACATAAATATACACTCGAATAATAATATATAATGTTTCGTACAGTCAGATACGAGACGATGTCTAATTATAATGAGTCATGCGTGAACTGCATTAGCATGGATCTAGGTAAATTGTTGTTGAGTGCACTCAGCGTTGTAAGTACGTATATGTAGATAAAACCAGATTTCCTTTTCAGTACATAGCTCATGATCGGACAAAGGAAGGCGATAATTAGTGGTGGACAAAAATAGTCGTGCAGCCGGGCCCTGGGCCAGGTGACGTCAGCGCGCCAGGGCCGCGGCGGGGCAAGACGGGCCCCGCGCCAGTGTCGCGCGCGCCGTCGCCCCGGCCGCACGCTGCCAGCCCGCAGCCCGAAGTCGCCTCCGCCGCTGCCCGAGCACCACGCCGCCGCCACCTCCACCACGCCCCTTCGCTCCCGACGTCGCCCGTGAGTACCTTCGGCCACCCCTTGCGCTGCACCGCCTCACATCACTTTCGACTCGAGTGGCCGTCATAACATACCATCCGTTGCAGATTTCACTTCAGCTGCGGCATAGGCTCCCGAGAACTTCACACACTTGCACTTCTCGCAACGAGAATCTCATTCGTTAGTTATTGCATTGCAGTCGCTAGATTTTTTAGTTTTAGCACAGAGAAGCGTGGCAACCTTGGCGCATCGTGCAATGCAGCGGGGACCTTGCAAGTCACGCGTCACAGTAACCTCGCCTCACGCCGTGCTCGTACTGCCGCTGTGACGTTTCGCGATCTAACTCGACCTCGGCTCGTCATCGCTGGACGTCATCCATTGCCGCTTGAGAAATCCCGCGATCGAGGAGGCGCCGTTTAGATGAGCAATGAACGTAAAATACGGCCACGAGTGTAATTCGAGTTTCGCTCGATAGTAACTCGGTACCGGGACATGTTGATAGACGTGTTATAGCGCGAACACAAACAGCTGACCGACAGCCGACGTATTTCTTATTGTAGACAAAAAAATAAGCCGCGGTCACTCAAGGACGGTCAACAACTATCGAGTGGTATTTCCCGTTTAACGGAGCGCCAAAGTATAATACAAATGACGCGCAAACAACGCTGTTCCTTATCACCATTAATTGCGATATTGTACGCGGATAATTAGTGAACGCATCGGTCCGTCGATTAAACTGTATTTCGAATGTGTATTAGCGACTTGAGGCCTCTGTACAGCGTGCCTAGAGATATTATACTGGAAAAACACGGCATACTCATATCGCGTGTTGTGGCTACTATCAGCTGAGCGATGCGGTGCGCGCTCGCCAACACGGTTAGTCATATTTGTTTACGCGACTCTAGTCTTTACGTCAACGGTGCACTGTTTATAATAGTACAAATTGTTTTGGAACCTCACCGAAACACGTCACCAGATACAAGCCGTACTACGTAATTTCGCTACAAATGTAGATATTATACAGAGTTCAAATAACTTTTTGCAATCACTACAACGTTGTTATTCTCCGTCCATCGCGCTTACTTATCAAACAGTTAATGATTCAACTTAAATCTTCGACAATGTGTAAATTACTGTTTGTGTAACATTCAAAAAGCTTAATTCGGTTAGGTTTTAAATACCTATCTATTTTCAATAATAGTTTACAAAATACCTATTTATATTTATTAGGGACACAAATTTAATTAACGTAGCCGCACGTTCAGAGATACAAAATTGGATATTTATACCTGAATACGGTTTTATAATTTTATTCATAATGTTGAGAATAACCTCTAAAACTTCTCTAGAAACACATTTTACCTTATGCTGGCATTGATCGTGGCTCACAAACCGGTAGGCCGCGGTTACCCTTCGCCAAACATCACAAATGTCTGCCTTTAGTTTCGGATTAACACCTTTATCAAATGCCTTGTGAATAAATTAAATTGGATAGGTAACATCATTTTTAATACCAAGAACATCATTCTCGCTTTATATGCTTGTGTTTCTTTAAAATTGAGCGAAACTTCGCTATCGTATTCGTATACGTTACGGTAACTTAGTGCGGATTCGTATTGTAGTTTGGCCTCAGATTATCTATTCGTATCATCGCTGAGAACTTCCTGTTTACTATGTCTACCCGGTTACACAGTGTTGATTATATTTTATTTAGATATCACTTCGTTCAGCACATCGTTTATTTCAAAACCACTATATTCCGTTTGATTAATACATACATATCGTTGCGCAGATCCCTAACGGGTTAGGCAGAAAGCAGCGATTGCCAAATATCTCTGTCCTTACAAACCTGCCGTGCTTCATCTACATTCATCACTCTCTTCATGCAGGCCTTTTTCGGAGGCTCTTGACTCCCCCATCAGCCAATGTCTATAGCTAATAAGATGATAATGTGAGTGAAATAAAAATATATTTCAGCAAATAACTTCACTAGCTGTAAAAACATTACACCTAATCGAGAAAACGTATAGCCATAAAGTACCCCGGAGTTAATACTCGTCAGAGTACATACAATCCATTAGACGGTCAGCGCGGGAAAAAAAATGTTCAAATACAAATCACTCATAACTAAAATAGAATCTTGTCTGAGATCTGTCTGTGCGATTAAAGTTAATTAGTAATGAATTCGAAAAACATTTTAGGCTTATCCGTTCGCAATTAATTAGTCTGTCTGTGTTTAATGTTTGAAAAAAATGTTAATCAGTTCGGAGTTATATTGCTTTCCACTAATATTTAGAAGTAGCAAGTGCAGATGGGAAGACAGAACACATCTTTACAAGATTTCGCAAGTATACGCCCGAAGCATACTCGACTTTTGTTATTTGAAGAGAGTAACAAACAAGCAGGCAGCAGTCACAATTTGCTGTCGCACATGGACATCTGTAACCGACTCCTAACAGGGCTGTAGGGACTGTTAGTGTGAATTCAGGTGTTAATAAGAATTAGTTGGTGAGTATTCTTCAATAACAGGACAGCGGGAATGGGACTGTTAGTGATATTAAAGTGTTCATCACATAACAATAGATTATTTCTTCCGGCGCGAATCGCGTAGCGGATACAAGGCTAGTATTAGTGGAAATCGTGCGAGCAATTTAAAAATATTTATAACCATCTCAAAAGCTTGTCTGCTTGCGTATTTACGTTCGACCTCGCCGCTATTAACTGCGTAACGTGGTTTGATTGAATCGCGCTCAACAATATGAATAATTTACTTTTTTTATATCACACTAATGATCTTTTCATTTCTGTAGTCAAATGTTTATTGTAATTTTTCCGACCCTAGTTTTTTGAGCCAGCATTGCTGGACCGTGTCTCCTCTCATAGTGCGAGGGATTTAAGCCATAGTCTATCAGGCAGGTCAAGTGCGGATTGGTAGATTTCACTCACCTCAGAAACCAGCCTCCACGCACCTGGTTGTAATTTTTTATAACATACAGCTGTGCGTATCTGTCTATTTATATATCTATCGATGAAACGGAATCTATTCATTTTTCATTTCATTCATCACGGAAAGTTTTCAAAATAATTGAAAAACGAAATGTAACGAATTTTTGCTTGTCAAAAGTGAAAATTTCATTAATTTTCAAATTTCGCTTTTCAACAGTTTTGCGATATTTTTTAAGAAGACATTAAAATTTAGACATCTCATTTTTGTGATAATTTTTTAGTAGGTAATAAATAATAAATAAATAACTAGGGATAATTCCACACACGGGTGTCTGATCCCAAATTAGGCAATTTAATGCCTGTGTTATGGTGACCGGAGTGCTGATAAACATGCATTTATATACATACGATATGGTAATTATATAGATATTTTTATTACGCCCAGAC
>DWGJ01002391.1:0-15940 GCA_018246895.1 Aspitha aspitha aspitha | reverse complement strand
TCAAATGCATGGTAGTGTGTGTAATGTTTTATTTATTGATTTAATGTAGTTTATAAGCATTATTATTGAAAAATATTTGCGTTCTGCACTTCTCCTACACATAAACTATAAGGGTGCCAAATTTCATATTCCTCCGTGCGCGCAATTTTCGTAAAAAGGGGTCCAAAGTTTTCCCTTCACGTATTTATATGTAGATATCTTACGTGTACACAGATTATATATAAATAAAAGTCCCCAAGCGGCGAATTGCGAAGAACGCTTAGTATTACGGAACCCCAAAACCAGGAGGAGCTCTTTATAGCACCATTGCCGCTGACACGTTATTAAGATTGCCTAAAACCAATTTCATTAAAGGCTAATAAGCGAGATATAATGGAATATCGCTCGTTTTCACGACCAAAGCCTTCATCTCGACGTTCGGAGCACGAGTTATGGCACCCCTATGGCTGTGAATTACTCAGTTTGTAAAGAGAAACGTGTTTTAGACGATTCTATCAGATATAAGGGATGAAAACATTTTTTCCTTGACCTTTAGCGATTATTTCGCTTATTCTGTAGCTGTATACAATATAATATTAATGTGAATTGAAGAAAAATACATTAATGTCATGTTCAACACAGAAAAGTTACTGGAACTACGTATATTTTCAGTCGTATTTTATAAGTCATGCATTCATGCCCGACATTATTTATGCCGGTTAAAGCAGGAACGCCAAAAGGTTGGACGAATTGCTAAGCAGATTCCAAAGCAACCAACAAGGGAAAGCTTTTCGTATGGCGCCTGAAATAATAATGACGAAAGCCGTCGAAAGAAAGGGGTCAAAGACATTTTTATTTTATTTTAAATAGTCATATTTTATGTAGTCATTTATGAAATAGTTATACCCGGCTTCAATTTACTAGCCGACTACCGATTCAGATGAAAAGTAACAAAATTATGAATTTGTTAGTGGATAAAAATATATGATTCGAATTCCCTGCATTGTTTGGTGACGGTCCGAGTTGAAAAAATATAAACAAATAAAAAAAAACAATTCAATAAATGAACAGATATTCTGCTTTAAGCCAAGAACATACGGAAGAGGATGTCATGTGTTTGAGAGACTAGTGTTAGAGAGTGAAAAAGAAGATTGAAGTTCGTCTCTCACCCGGCGGCTTCTGTGAAGTAGGTGTTGTCGTTGTGCACAGCCAGCGGCAAGTTGGTGTAAGCGGTGTCGGCGTGGTCCGCCTGCGTGGTGAACTGCCACATGCCTCCGAACAACGTGTGCTGCACTCCACCCAGAGCCTGGCAAACCTTCTCCGTACCATCTACTGATATCTCAACCTATAAAATCATTAGACAAGTGAATATTGTTAAAATGTGAACTAAAAACATTACATACTCAAAAATATTAACCGATAC
This sequence comes from Aspitha aspitha aspitha, assembly GCA_018246895.1. Lineage (NCBI taxonomy): Eukaryota > Metazoa > Arthropoda > Insecta > Lepidoptera > Hesperiidae > Aspitha > Aspitha aspitha. Next base: position 14,538 of record DWGJ01002391.1, on the reverse strand, counting down.
ACCAATTTTAAATAAATTTATGTTTGCCATTAAAATAACGTAGAAAATAAATATGTTTAATACATAATTTTGCAATGTAATGACTACCTATTATAATGTACCTCCAACAATTAAGTAGATAATTATTATGTAATATTCGCACGTACACGCGTGGGGGCGTGACGGCATCAAATGCGTCATGCCATTTGCTGTCACGGCATACGAGTCGATCTATTCCAAAGCGTACCAATAGATATTGCAGAAACAAATAATGATAATAGCCAGCAGAGAAAATGTTAATTTAATTAAACTTCGTTATAGTAACGAAGCAAATGCTACTCTCGCATAGTATCAAAGGCTTCCGGACACAATGTAAAGAAACAGAATATAAGCGGAAAGACTTAGCAAACAACTCAGTATCTGGTTGAACTAAAAGTTAGTCTGAAACTAATAGAGGATCACTATGTGTGACGTGAATATGATAGACGGCATAGTAACAATACGTGGGAATGGAAAATGGGAAACACATCGAAGCAAGGCCGTGCGGAAACAGTAACTGATCAACGAGGATATAAGCATACTCGGTCGCGGATATAAGCAAGCGCGTGGTCAAGTGGTTAGAGACCCTGACTGCAAAACCGGAGGAGACTTCGATACCCACCCAGGACAAACATTTGTCTGGTAAGCACATTTGTTAGTTCTGTGTCTGGGCGTAATAAAAATGTCTATATAAGTACTATATCGTATGTATATATGTATGTTTATCAGCTATCCGGTCCCCATAACACAGGCATTAAATTGCCTAATTTGCGATCAGAGATGTGTGTGGAATTGTCCCCAGTTATTTATTTATTTTCATTTGGCGATATTCAGTCCTGTAACAGTACTTTGCAGAACAATTCGATCGATTCTGTCAAATGACCGTATTGTCAATAAACATCCGATCACGTAACATGATTAAATGAAGGCGGAATTGAATTTTACAATTTACCGGTTCAACGATCGACGTTGGCTACAAACGAATTAATCATTTCGGTCCACGTTACGACCGATCAATTATCGAATTGAGTACGTATTGTAAAGCAATTTAATAGTTTTATTTCAAATTAAAATTTGTACCTGCTAACAATATCATACAAATACCAGTTTGACAGCTATAACATAGTACTAGGTAGCTATTGCGTTAGTTCGCCGAATTGTTTGCCAAAATATTTGCCACACTGTTTTGTTAAACGGCCATATTTAATTATCGGAATAAAATATAACACTTATGCATATAATATGGTGTTGTAAATCAAGAGCGTAGTACTTAGTAGAATAGATCGCTTGCAATTCGAATTACGTAAACGGAACATTTATTTGTGTTTTTTAATGTACTCGTAATATATAAATAATACTCACTCCTTCAATCAAAGCTACGCCATGATCCAGAAGAGACTGAAACACTGCTTTAGCGCCTTCCTCAGTATCAAGAAACCTATTGACCTGTATCCGGGCTACTTTATCGCTTACTTCATTGCCATGCCATAATATTGGTGTGAATTTTTTACTCTTTGTCCATGACGGATAATGGAATTGGACTAAAAAATTCGCTTTATATTTCGATTGGTGGTCATCGTCCCCTGAAACAGAAAAGACCTTTAATAGAATATTTAAAGATATATAGTTTTTATATATTACGATAAAGGAATACTTTTATTAGTAATTAACTTGACTGCTAAAAATAATTTTAATCAGCTGGTACTTTAGTTACAATGATGGTATACCTAAAACTGAAATTTGCGAAATCACAATTTTTGACAGCTTCAATATACTTGAGCGATGAAGATAATTTTTTGGACTACTTACAGTTAATTATTATTTCAGTTTTGGTAAATTCGAAACATTTTATTCTTGCATCAGGTATTACCAGTAAATGCAAAGCTCTCTGGTAAGTATCACCATGGTAACAGGTTGAGCATCTGCAATCATTAATTACTATCAAAATACCAGATTGTACAATATATTGATATGACATATGTGACAAGTTAGTCCATCGCTATGTGAATTAGTAAGCTCATTTCACACCTAGCAGTTATGATTTTGCGGGAAGCGCGAGTATTTGATGTAGGTCTTAGCAAGAAAAAACATGTGTTGAATTGTATTTAAGGTAAAGCGATTTCAAAACATTATTCAATATAATTCTATCTATAAAAATGTAGGCGCTCTCTCCAAAAATATAAGTATAACCTGTACAAATGTAAGTAACTTTTTATAAAAATGTATCTAACTGCGAAAAACATAATGTATCCAAAATTAATATACCTGCAATGATCTCGCAGCCAACAATCTTCTAAAACAACTGTCTTCCCATTGTCGAAGTCAACTCTCAACGCTCTATCAATAAGGGTCGCAGCTTTTATTTCTGCAATCACATTTACAAGATTATATATCCATATATATCTATGTATATACATACAACTCTTTTCATGAGATCATTGGAGAAAAATTTTACATAGACATTTTTAATAGAGGAATAAAATAAAGTGTAATATTTATAAAATAATATCGATATTTCGCAGACAATAGCGCTCGTAATAAATTTTCGTATCAGTACGGAGTTAATGCCCCTAATATGGGTTGCAGCGCCTGCCAACAGCCCGAGACATATTGCTCTATTAACACCCACTGCCTTCAATGTAGGATAACATTCACGTAATATTTTGCTTGTATACTTTGATACTCGTGGTCTTAAAGGATTTACATCCTCTACGTTATTATGTACGTGGCGTAAAAAAAGATAAACGAATATACACGTCGTAAAACATTTTTTTGTGTTACCGCGAAAATACGGGTTTATAAAGATATTGCAGTCTTTATACTTTACCTAATACTATCTGCTGGTTAAGTGTTAGCTTATTTTGAGTTGTAACTTTATAAAAACAAAATTGTAAATAATTTTCATATTTATGTTTTGGCATATTTTACACTAAAAATGTTGGTAAGAGCTTTAATAGACTTAAGCCCACGCAACATAATAGTCACCATCGCATCTGTCCAATACAGTCTCGGCTGCAAGTTAGGTAAAAATCCGAACACATTTAAAAGTTTATTTTGGCTATTCGTCTTTCATTTTATTGATTTTTATATCGTCAATTGTTTTCACTTATCCAGCCGTTTTATTGCAATCACCTTTAGTTGTTGCACGAAAAATTTAACAGAATAATATATGACATTTATTACCATTACATCAAGAGTTATTAATTATTACTTATTTATCAGTTAATAAGAGTTACTTTAATTATTAGGCTATGTGAATGTGAACGACTGTACCCAACGAATTTATGGGACATCCCAATCTTACTCTAACTTCTAATCACTATGATTAAATGACAATCAACTTTAACGCAATACTGTGTTACAAAAGTATCTCTCTCACCAGTCATTATGTAGCACCTTGTATGTTTTTATCACAAGACTTTATTTTAATTGTCGTCAAACTTGTATTCGTATCGGCTACACAATTAATACTGCTAATCGACTTATTATTGTATACAATTTTATCAAAGATTAAAGGTCAGGCGTGCAACTAGTTACTATAGGAATATACGTAATTTCCTTGGATAATGCCGATTATTTATTTATATTAACATAAAATTTTCATGTTAAACATCATTGATTTATAAATATGAACACACTTAACGTGCATAGTTTTTTCCTTCCAAATAAAAAGTGTTAATTATAACATTCAACATTTTAAAGTAAGCAAATCAAGAATGGTATTAGGTATGTACACATATCATATTTTAAGCGCCCACGTGACCCAAAAGGTATTGCGTAAATTGGAAATTTTCTAAACGCTTTAAACATCAGAAATTATATTAAGTAACAGTGGGTTTTTATTGGATCGAGCTGACCACACAAAATGTATACTTTTTTCAAATACACTGTATCAATAAATTGTTCTTATTATATTCATCAGTTCGTTAGTACAAAAAGTAATAAAATATTAATGTTAACTATTTAATACAGAGAAATGAGTGGAAGGAATACTAGGTGCAAATTAAACAACTATATTCCATACTGTTATACTACAGTATAATAGTATAAAATATATTTTTCTTTTTTTCATTATATGCGTGAATTATACATAACTACGTTCCGTTTTACAGTGTTTTGACTTATACATATATGTTAAAGGTTTGTTACTAAAAATGATGTTACTGAAAAATACGCAAATATTGAGAGATTCAAGCAATCTGCTACTAAAAGAAGTTAATTTCAATTTGAGAAAATCAAACTTCTATTTCAAGATTGTAATTTTATTTATGGCCGTGAACAAAACGATTAGATCATTTGTCCTTTTGTCCGTTAATCCCGCTCGTATAGCGGCAATTAACGGTAAGTAACAACCGAAGTTATAGGCACTAATTAAAAGACATCATTAATCTGTTATTGCCGAACCGGATCGTATAATTTACGGGTAAATTAGAGACAAAACGAGCTTTATTAGCACCAATCAAAAAACACGTGATTGAATGAAAACTTTAACTAACTACCACACGTAGTTGTGGGATTACAAAGCGAATCGACAAAGGGCTGATATTGACGAACACCTATAAGGTTGATCCATATAAATTAATCATTAGCTTATATTTCATCATAACGGTCTTATCAATGACCTGAGCGGAGATATATGGCAATACAGATATTTGGGTCGCCTGTCTGCCAATAATTTGAAGTAGGTATCATTCTTATCGATTTCATCACAACAATACACGGAGCGAGGCAACAGGAGAGCTCACAAACATCCTATAAGTGTATCTCAATACGAATATGTGCGTGACACACGAATACGAGTATGTACGAATAGCAAGTTACCACCATAATCATTTTTCCATAAAATCAATGCACGTGAAAAGAAAATCATTATAATCTCGTAAATACGTAGTCATTTTACATTATACTTAATTAATTCACGTTCGCGTTTTAAACATTTACCCACATGCATTTGCAATTACAACGCTTAAAATTTGCGGAACGTTTAAAATTAATATTTTAATTAAAAGTGCTTTCTATAAAAATGCGATACGGATGCATTGTCACTTAATAGGTTTTTAAATACCTACGTATAGGTCGCTTGGTTGGTTGGATCGCTTAAAAAGTTATAACTAATCTACTCAGATTAGTGGAATATAATATGGCATACATTTATTTAACAAACTTGTATAATTCTCTAATATCAGAGTCGCCAAGGCCGCGGCAGTGTGTCCCAAGATATTCTATAGTTTTACTTGTTACTTTCCCTGGAAATATGATAGAAGGGATCGCACTTTTGGGTCGATGTATTATATCTCTTTCCAATTCACCTTACATTTTGTCGCTACATTTTCGCTTCCTCGAAAATAGAATTTACTCGTCTCTAGGATCACTTAGGTAAGGGAGCGAAAGCTGTTAAGTTACCTTTTAACATTTTGACCTCATGTTTTATCGATGGTAATAACAATAAAATCGGTATATACACGCAGTCTATCAATGTACTGATAGCTGGGGTTACGCTATTGTTATTTAATTGAGGTATAACGTCAGTTTTCTTCCAATATTAATGCAGCTCTGTAGAATTGCAGTGTTCTCTTTATATTATCATGCATCCTCGTTTTTTCTATTAAATGAAAATTTAATATCTGCACCTCTTCTGATATCCCTAAGCAAGGGTTATTAATGATTCAAAAACAATTTACCCAAGTCGTCATTTCTAAAATTTGATTACGTTTCAAAATAATATTTGAACCACACAAAGTTTTGAGTATGAGTGACCTCTACGACACTTCTGTATTATTTCTTGGTGATTGTCATAAATTCAGAGAAAAGTAACAAAATTATAATCTATTCTATTCTTCATTTAGCTGTTGTAACATTTTATTTTAATCAGCGCTTTGTCACCGCTGTGTCCTTGTTATGTTCAAAACTTAATTATAATTTAATCTACGTCGAACACAAATCTGTTAAGCTCATTAAAACGTCAATTAATTAACCTTCTTAATTAACGAAAATTCATTATCCAACCACTGTAATATTGACATAGTAAAAGATTAATGGGTGCCGTTTTTTGTACATTATTATCATGAGGAGGATTGAAAATTTGTGATTATTAAGATGCAAAAAGAAATAAACTGTTATTTTGATATACAAGAACAACTGAAGAAAATCAAATCTTTTGTTCTGTTATTAGTATACCATCACGTTAAGTCACTATCGGGGTAGGCAGCGAACATCGACAGACGTGCCATTAAATAAAATTATGTTTAACGTAACAGGTTTCTCGAAATCGCAAGTTGGAGATGTTTCCGTTCGAGTATTCTATTTATCATAGTTTTATCGTCAATTGAGCATGACTCATCCATCAGATACCTACTATTATTTTAAAACTGCATATCATTTTTATAACGATTAGCCGGCGCCCCTGGAATGCCAAAAGAATATTTGATAAAAATATATTTACATTTGATAAAGCGTGTCACCTATAGGAAGTTTTAATTTAAAAGGCAAATCGTATCCTGACTTTTCTCTTTTACAATCGGCTCAGGCTTCGCTTTGTATTAACTGATTTCCTTTTGCCATCGTCCACAGAAAGTCGGCCAATTTGTTGGTTTCATTGCACAGAGAGCGAGTTTTCTTGATGAAAACAGCGGAAAGGACAATTACATATGCACGTTTGTTATTGTTTTTATACATCCATACTCAACGGAGAGGCAATAAATACAACTTTACAGTTAGGCCCATTTATAAGTTCGTGGATATTATCAACAAAAAATTCATAAAAATTTCGCCATGTCACAAAATAAAATTAATATTAAGTAAATTGGGAGATTAAAATTGGACGCAAAGCTGAATAATAGTTAAAAATGTTAATAAACCAAACACGCATCTGAAAATATAAACATTGTTTCGTTGAATAATCAATGTTACATCCATTAAATATTCGAATTTCAAAATCGGATCCGGGAACGAAAAAGGACAATAAATTCCGCTCGCTACAGTTATTTTCATTCCCAACTTCGGCGGTGATAAACTGATTTTATAACGACGATGAATTATGCGAGTTTCAACCGTCCTCAGAAAGCGATCTCACCTTATGTTACGTTATTATGTCGAGATTATTTTACCGAAAAATTTGGTAATAAAGTATGACACAATCGTAAAACATATGTACCTACGTACGGCACGTATTACGTGGTAAGGGTCGCTGTTATGAAATAAGAATATTTATTTTCAGACCGTGCCACGATCACAGTTTACAATTGTAAAAAAAATTAATAAACACTATTTATAACGAAGTCTAGCTCAATTAAGAGTCCACGGACATTAACGATAGCAGCAAATGACAATTAAAAAACGCGGTCTTTTATCGGGAAAGAAAATTTTATTTTAAGACACGTCTTAAACTTTGTTACGCTCAATTAAAATTAATGCTTATTTTTTGCTCCTTAATATCAGAAACCAATTCCAAATTGAATCTCAGACCATCCGTTTCTCAACCATATTATTTATCATTCAATTTATCTCCATAACTCACAAAGGTAAAGGCAACTATTTTCTCTCGCGGAGATAAACGGATGTCATTCCTTTTCCAATTCCATGAAAGACTGTGAAAAAATACCGGAGGAAATTGTTCGTATCAAAATTCTATATGAACATAATGGATAATACTGGCGTATGCTTGTGATTTGATACCGCACAAGAGCGGATAGACTACGTGTGCGCGAAACGGCGATGTTTATGTATCCAAGATCCAATACGTACCATGTTTGAGAAATCAACCCACAAGCATACTCATCTTCCTCTAATATATAAAAATGAATGTTTCTCTTTGTCTGTATGATCATGTGATGATTCTTAGCAAAGTTGTTGTACATGAGCCCGCGAAGGTCTCTGAGTTAGTACGACCAATTTTCGACAGATGGCGCCACTGTCATTCCAATGAATTTATTTTAGTTGGTGGCGTAGCAACGCGCGTAGTGTACAGCTAGTCCTAAATAAATGTACGACTTATGTGCATGTTAATTTGAAGCGTACTCATACTACCGTCGTTTCTGTACAGTGTATATCATGTTCAACGAGATGTTTTTCTATCTTTAGACATATTTCTATCTTATAACGTCTACTAATCCTCGTTGGAAGCTTATAAGTATCTTCAAGGTGTTTTACTTCACCCCTACAACGTTAATGTTGTACAACACTGTGTAGGTGCGCACCGGAGTGCCACACTGAAATCCAAACCTGGGCTGTGATCTGCTCATGTATGTATATATAGAAAAATGAATAAGATCTGTTTACTATGTTGTGTATATACAACAATATTGCCTCTAGCACTTGTCGAGGGACAACTCGTACTCTAGCAACGATCTTAACTCCTTGACCCCTTTTTATTGGCAAAATGGAGCGCAATGAAATGGCGGACAACTAGACCGCCATCTGAATTGTAAATGTTACAGTTACACAACTGCCTCATCTACACCAGTCCAAGGTCGTGGAAAATGTAAGAGGAAAAATTAAAACGATTGCAGCGGCGCCAATGCCAGAAAGTTCCGCCTTATAAAACGTGTAATCGGCTGATTTGGTCTAATTATGTTAAATAAAACCGCTCAGAAAAGTGTATTAGATAAAATATGTATTCGTCATTAAACATAAAATCAATAATCAGCAATTTCTTTAAATTGCTTCGCCGCTAATATGAACATCGAGTATTATCCAACTATTTATAGTCTATAGTCTATATATAGTAATATTATAAAGCTGAACAGTTTGTTTGGTTGGACGCGCTAATCTCAGGAACTACTGATGCGAATTGAAAAATTGTTTTTGTACTGAATATTCCACTTATCGAGGAAGGCTATAGGCTATATAAAATCGCGCTATGACTAATACGAGTGGAGCAGCAATGACAAATGTTGCAAAAACGGGAGAAACGAAGCCGCGGGCACAGCTAGTATTTTATAGACCGATCGTAATATTAACAAACTTCGGTTGTAGGTAGCACGGTATGTTTTTGGAGTCGTAAGTAAATAGGCTTCTAAAGATAAACAACCCTTTGTTTCAAGGTTTACTAACGGAAACGCTACAGAAGGGCCGATGTCTTCCGCTAAAGCTGTCTGTGTATAGTTGTTTTTTGGTTCCAGAAATGAAATAAGCAAACACTAATATAGTATCCATAGCCGAATGGTATAGATTTTAGCATCTCACTCTGAGGATTTGGGGTTCGAAGTCTGAACTTATTAATACCATCTTTTTCAGAAATGACATCAGTGCTTAACATTGAGAGAAAATGCGATGAATAAGCTTATAGAAATTCGTAAATATAACAATATAGTCTTTACACTTTCGCGTTTTTAGAAAGAGGGTAGAACATTTGATAAGACGATCCTGAGTTTTGTGAAGTTCCAAGTTACAGTCCAGGCATACCAAAGTATATGTTTACAATTAAAATAAAGTGATTTTGCATTTACTGCAAAATCCGCGAAAGAACTTTACTGCTTGCAAATTTTTTTGAAAGTGATTGCACAAGTATCATAATAAATACTTGACTATGCGTGTAGCTGCATGCACCGAAGAAATGAAATTGGACCGCTCTACTAATAACTCTGGCAGAGATCCAGATAGACAACCTCATCCGATAATCGTATTATGCAACCGATATTTTACCTAACAAACAAGCAGGTACTAACGATATATAACAGGTATGAACTTACTTAGGTGCCAGGGCAGACCAAGACTGTCCTATCTCGACCAAAAAGGTCGCACATTGACTGATGGGGGAGTGAAGAGTCTCCGAAACCGGCGTGTATGCATAAAGAGTGCTGAATCTGGACAAAGCAAGACAGGTCTGTAAGGACTGAGATATTTGGCACTCGGTGCTTTCTGCCTACCCCGTTAGGAATCTATGTGTAAAAAAAACATCCATTAAATAGACAAAGGCTATATATTTTATACTCGTGCGAATCCGGGGCGAGCCGCTAGTATTACATAAATCAATGTGTATACGTGTATATAGTACACGAATATGTTCTATTTTAACAAATAACTACTACATAAAGGCTTACGATACAAGTCTACAATAAATCCAATTACATTTAATCAAAGGAGCTACTACACAATTGATTAATTACCAAAGCAACAGTGCCAACAAGCTCAATTGCTAATTAATTAACTGACTTCACAACGATAGTTACTGAGTCATATTTAAGAAATAAATCATCGAATTATGCTTTTTACGTGTTCTTCGAAAAACACGTTTGGCAAAAAGAAAAGAAAGGAATTTTTAATTGACTTACTCGTATTTATGGATATTGAGTTTAAATAGAAATTTTTTACATAAGTACCTACAAGTTTTTTGTTGTTTATAATTTCCTAGACACATGTTGTATACTTACCTTTACAGATTAAATTTTATTCAAACCATGCATGCGTATGTATATAATGCAGGTAATACCCATAAAATGGAATGCTACCATATGTAGATCAAAGCACACCCAGTGAATAAATATTTCCTTGACACAGTATAGATACATTACGTGTTTAGATATGATGATAAATGACCATTTATAGAGTGGCTTGCGTACTCATTCATTTCTATGACATGAAGCCGCCGCCGCCCGCTCGCGGGCCTGTAATTTCTGACTGACAACATAACTGATCTGTTTGTTATTGATATATGTAGGTACTGGATTCCGAGAATAATATCCCAATTTTGGACGAGCCAGTTATAGAATATTTTATTAACCGCAGTCGCAACAACGACTCTTTGACCTTTAAAGTAAAACGACATAAAAATGCATATTGCCCAGCCGAGCACTTACGTTGGGGGAGAATTAAATCCTCTTAATATGGCAGGAGTTACTTGTTGGAAATAAAAATTTCAAGCTTCCGCACTGCTGCGAATCTGTCGTCCATCAAGTTAGAAAAATCTACTTCCAACATTGCATCTTTAAGGAGGAGTGTGACCTGTGCCTTCTCTAAGATGACAATCTATCTTTCATATTGTTAACTAATTTTAGGCTGAAACGTAATACTAACATCTCTTTAAAATTTTCTCAACATCCAGTTAACAATTTAAACATTACGGATTGCTTAAAAGTTAAAATATAAATCAGAAAGACACGCAAAATCTGCCTTCGCGAGCACTTTCTTCTAGCCTCTATTATACTTGCAGACTTTCTTTCGCTTTCCTTATAAAAAGGATATTGTGAGCTTCCACAGTAATAGTGCGATATAAAAGAGAGAAACAGCGGACGTGACACCAGAAGCATATGCATAATATAGTCTCTCCTCTGGATTATTTTTTGCGGAACAAAATAAACATGAAGTGTTTTTTAAGACTCCATTCCTGAAAAGTACGCATGTTTATACCGAAAGTACTTAGAGTTTATTTATGCCGGGACTGCATTCGCATATAGACCTACTCGTGTATTATAATGAATTTGTTATAAAATCTTATAATGAACAATAAAATAAGCTAGACGAATCTTAGCTTCGCTTTCTATACAATCGTTGTAGTGCTTCTGATCTGACAACGTAATTTACAAAGTTATTTTACAAAGTAATTTTCACTTTCATGATATAAATACGGATTACTTGTTTTCAATCGTCTACTGCGTCATAATTATGTTTTAAATATGTGGAGAAAAGCCATACATTTCATTCACTGGTAAAGGAAAATCGTCAAACAAGTAATGCTGAAAGTGATGGACGTCCGTTCCTCATGAAAATCGCGGATAAATTGAATATAAGGGGTGAATAAGTCGACAAGTTGAGAAGCCCGTGTATACGTGTTCAATTTTTTTTATTGTAGAAAATAGTACGTCATTGTCTTATAGACAACACCAGCATCATACGTTTGGACAACCAATGATGGTCACGAACTATTTGCACCGTAAAGCCAACTCGCGGCTAAATTTTTGTAACATATTTCAGTCGCGTCGTTTCCTCTTTCAGCTTGAAAGGACGACAGATTTATTAGATTCCGCCCGATGGAGCCTCCCTCAACACTGTCCCCGTGTCCTCTAGGGATCCGAGCAGAATTCAATTGAAGTTTCAATATTCATTACGATTTTTTCATCACCTGCTTTGATTTTGTTATTTGAGCCGATTTATCCTTTAATAGTAACAAGTTTAGTCTAGATAGGTACGTAGCTATATTTGTAATCAGTTAATTGGTATTGGGAAAGTAAATTTATCGAATTTTCAATTCGCGTCTACTTATAATATTTATTGTATATACTTATATCCAGTAGTAATCTTTATTCGTAGCAAACGCTATAATAAAATATGTATAAGTAACTTAGTAGGTATAACCATTTAAACTAATATAATAAATTTTCATAAAACATAATATCGACCTGTTAATTAAATTCATTATAAGGTATATTCATACAATCAATGAAGGTCATGTTTTAGTCATCGTGCTTCGGATTAAATGGAATGTTCAAAAAATGCCCTAAAATGAAATAGCTACCGATCAAATTGGAGACACATTTACTTTTTTATTACTTACAATATAAAAGAGGAGGCTTTAACAAACATTACGTACAATTAGGACTGTCAATCTCGCCGTCCACGTCTTCCCGGATGAAGACGAATGGATTCAGCAGTCGACAAAAACAATAGTACTACATTAACGAACTATCTATCTTTTTTCTTGCCGGCCCTCGCAAGATACTTCGTTAGCCAACAAGATCCTCTCTTCGGCTCGTCAATTACGACTTCCTGTGATAGTACGTCAGTTTTTTATTAAAGTAGGTACTGCGATGTGTATTACATACTGTGTCCGTTCCGTTAGTAAGCGGATGCCAAGTTATTTAAACAAGAAAAGTAGATTCATACACGCAGCTAAAATTATGAAATCTACGGCGTTAGCAGACCTGTGTTTTTTAATGTTGATCACAAGCAATTTTATTTTGCGGACTCTTGCATTATATTAATAAAATATGATTTCAAATGTAATAATAAATTATGATTTCTAGGATATTGTTTCGAAAAATTACCAAAGTCAGGATAATAATGACTATTACATTATTATACTATTACATTATTAATTAAAAATTACCCCGTTAGGGACCTTGCATGACGGTATAATAATAATATAGTAAAGATTAATAACTTGCTTAGAATATTCATTAATATGTACAGTTGAATATTTGAAATTAAAATATACACGCATAAAAAATACATTACATAAGTAATTTTAAAATTGAAAAACATTCCGTTTATTCTCAGCTTTTCCCGCCTTAATGTCTCTCCAGAGCATCAAACTGTAATCCCCATGAGCAACATTTTTGTAGCTTATGCTTCTAGTTTGATGCTGAAATGGCACTAAAATGTACTGTTTTATTTTAAAATATAGGGGTATGTTATTTCGGGTGAACTGCTTTATAACTTTTTGTTTAAAGAATTAACGCTCAGGTATAAGATAAAAAAAATTACACTGTAGGTAAGTCATGTCCTCCTTGGAAATAATGTGTAAGTATATTATCTGTAAACGTTAACAATATGAAATTAATACAGTCAATATAATTGTTCTTATTAGTATATAATATTTTCTGAGGTGTGTGAAGTCTACCAATCCGCACTAGGCGCGCGTGGTAGACTTTGGCCTAAATCCTTCTCACTATGAAAGGAGACCCGGTCCAGCAGTGGACCATAAAAAGGTCGAACAACAATAGAGGTATAATTTTACAAGAGTTCACTCAAAATTAGAAGATGGGAATATCAAATAAGACGTAGCTCTAATGCCTAAAGCAATAGTTAAAATATCATGATATGAAGCAAAATATGCTACCTTAGTAAACAACGTGTCCAAGAAAATTATTGTAAATTTGATTATCGTAAATATTTCCCTTCGTTCCGTCCAATATTTCGGATATCTTCATTAGGAGCTTAATTTTATTACTTTAGTAAAAAATGTGCTCTTCATCTGTTATGAAATTTATAACACGCATAATTACACGGCGAGCCCAAATTTGTATTCAAAATTAAACTTACCTACTCGTACAATTTTTATATATGTATTTACCAAATAAAAATTCGCCGGAAACATGTTATTTTTCACAATTCTAAAAAACTTTCCATTCCGGTTTTCAACAGAACCTGTGTTCAAAACAACCCAGAGCTAACATTGTGTATAAATAATTGAAAGAATTTCCATACCAATGTTCGCGACACTAATAGGACGGTCTCCTGTACGCGACGCGTAGTTTTACGCTCACTCTTTTATGTGTACTGCTATGATCTCAATTTATTTGCATGTGAAATAGACATAATATTTACCAAAATTTCGGTCTGCATGATTATAGTTTTTAGGTCAAGTTAGAGTAAAAAGTACTTGTATTCTAAAGTTTAAAAAAAAGACGTGTGGCACTCGGAGACTGCCGCGGTATAGCTATTGCATAACATTTTTTATCAACTTATTTTATCAACCACCACCACCACCACCACCACCACCACTACCACCAACACCACCACCACCAGCACCACCACCAACACCACCACCACCACTACCAGCACCACCACCACCACCACCACCAC